>JASAOA010001704.1:0-49249 GCA_030849815.1 Vickermania spadyakhi
CCTTCTGGGGGTCGTAGTTCTTGAGGTTGACCTGAAGGTCAATGCTCTCCTTGAACTTCCGGGGCTTGTCGGACTTGAGGACCTCCTGAATGGCCTCCATCAGCTGCGCGGGCGGGATCTTCGACATTTGGTGTTGCGGAACCTACAAGCTAGAGTGATTGACGAGACAAGGGAGAAAGGAAAGACCATAAATAAATATTAAAAAGAGAAAAATTGGCTCTCTGCGCTCAAAAGAACTCAGAAAAAGTGTTTAACTCTGTGTGTGTGGACGGTTTAAGACCCCACGAACACGGAAATAAAAGAAAAATGTTTATGAGATGATAGAAAGAAAGGTATCAATATCAGTGTTGCTTCAGACAGAGACACACGGGCGCCTAACTCAATAAACGAACCAAGTGATAAGATGCAAAGCAAAGAAACGAAGTACGGAGCGAAGAAGAGGTTCTGCAATTCGGGAAGAGGAGCATCAAACCAAAGAAGGAGAGAGGAACGCAGGCGGTGTCCTTCGTCCGCTGCACGTGACCGTACATGCGCGGGACAGCGCCGGCACACAATCTCACCCCTTTGCTTCACTCCCTGACAATGTGTCGTGTCGCAGGTCTTTGTTTCGGACATCCTTGCTGCACGCTTGCGAAGTTAGTTGTGTTTAGTGGTCCGCCTTGCGACGAAAGCGGCAGCCCTGCGCGAGCATCGCCTTGCCGCCTGTGGGGCGGGAGAGGACCGTGGAGCAGCCGTGGCACTGCACGTGGGAGGTGGCGTGGCTGTACACCACGCTGATCGCACCGCAGCCCGGGCACTTCACATCCATGAAGTAGGAGTTGGGGCCCTGGACGAGACGACGGCGCTTGTGTCTCATGCGCTCAGAGCGCACGGTGGGATAGCTCAGATCAGAGTCAAAAAAGCCCATCAGATCGATGCTACACAAAAACAAAAAAAGAAAATTGGACAAAAAACATATCGAATCTCCAATTGAGTGAGTTTTCAACCGAATAAAAAAAAAAAAAGCAAAAAACAACAGACAGAAACTTCTACGTCAGCTACCTTATTTTTTTTTTTTTTACGAGAAAATAATTTTAAAAAATCAATATCGAGTGCTTCCACACGTCATCGAAAAACCAGAAAAACCGTTACCTGGACTGGCAAACAGAAAAGAAGAGGTCTCATTCACTCTCTTTATCTCTCTCCCCTCTCTTCTTTTTCCTCTTCTGCAACAACAAAGGAATATGATATGCGCTTTACTTCTTCACCAGATTGGAGCCGACAGGGACGCGGGTGTTGTTCGAAGCCTTCTTGGTGGTCTTCTTCGCGCCAGCCTTGCTGGAGGCGATCTTCTTCACGATGGCGTTCTTCTTGTCCATCTTCGCGCGGCGCTTGTTCAGGGTGCGCTTCTTGTCCTTGTTCACCTTGGCGTGGGCAGCGAGCGCCTTCTTCACAATGCGCTGCTCCTCCACGAGGAACGCCCGCACCACGCGGTCGCGCACCTGCTNGCTTCATGCGGTTGCCACGGGTGGCGTAGTGCATGCGGCGGCGGTAGGACACGCGAGGGCAGGACATGGATAGAAATAATACTGACTCATTTTTATGATGGCAATTTTTTAAAAAAAGAAAAACAAAAAAAAAGAGGTAATGGGAATGCTAGAAAGAGAGCGTTGCTGTGGCTCCCGTACAACATACTTTCTGCAATCAATCTGCAGTTCAAATGAGAAATAGTTGAGAATTTAAGTTGTGATTGCCCGTGAATGCCCCTGAACTCTTTTTCTTGTGAACTAAGGATCTCGGTAGCCTTGTAATGTGCGATTTAATGATGTCATGTAGAGAACTGTGGTAGATGCTATAGATAAAGCCCTCCTCAGCGTTTTAGGTGCGGTTTTTTCTTCCTCTCGTGTGTGGGGTCGATGTGTTCCGTGTCTCTGACGCGCTTCTCACTCATCAGCAGGGTGGAGGGCAGCGGGCGTATCACCACCTCCCACACGGTGCGAGTATCGCTCTCATGGATTTCCTGTTCGGCTGCTGTATGCCTTAGGCGGACTTGCTTTCGAAAGAGAGAGGGAAAGGGTGTAGAGACCTTCGTGTCCCGCAGCTCATCTGTGTGGTACTGGTCCAGTGCGGTGCTAGGGAGAGCCAGAGAACACAGCAGTGCTGCCTTGCCCACGCTTCGTGCCACTCGCTGTGCGCGCACCGCATCCAACGCCGAGATGCTCACCGCCTCGCACTGTGCTAACGTAGAGTGAAACAATCGTTCTGGTGCGGGCGGGTGGACGATCGTCGAAGGAACCGAAGGAGTGAAAAAAAGGACTTCACCGTGACCGAGCGACTCCGAGATTCGTGTTTCGACACTCTCTGGTCGTGAAGGTGGGAAGTTGGCCGGAGGGTGTTCCATTCCACCCTCTCTCAGTGAACGACAACGACGATAACCGATAAAGAGCGCGCCAAATGAGCTACCGTGACGAAGGGCGTACTGCAGATGGAGTGTTAGTACGCGGTACAGCAGACAGGAGACTGCCTCCGCCTCTCGAAGTTGGGTGTAGCGCTCGAAAAGCACCCCTGCAGCGCCTGCCATACAGGTGCGGTCCTCTTTCCTCGTCTCGGAGAAGGAGATGTGCAGCTGGTCCACAGACTCCCACCCCTGAAGCTCTCGCAGCGCGGCACGATCTTCTCCGTGATCGTCATTCAGGGAGTCGGACTCCGGCGGTGTACCACCAACCTTTCGAAGAAGAGCAGCTGAAAGATCGTGCAGATACGCGAGCTCCTCAATGCTCAACTTCCATCCATTGTAGTGCTTCTTGAACATCTGAGGAATGGCCTCCAGCAGCCATTCCTCAAGAGCGAGGGAATGCACTTCGGAGGGGGGCTGCTCGACACTGTTCAAGGAAGCTATTCCTCGTCTCGCCGGTGAAGACGTCGGAGAAAGGCCTGCGGTGCGTAGGACGCGGGATCGTTGGGTGTCGAGCACGAACAACGGGCCCTCATACGCATGAAAAACGAGATGGATGTCCATCGAGGACCGAAGAGAGGTGGAGTCAAGAGATGCGCCGAGGGAGTTCACCTTCAACCAGATCCTTTGCTTACTTCATCGAACCGGCGTGGTACTCGCAATTGCTCTCTGCTCTTTTCTTTGTTAAGTTTCTCCTTCTCTAATTATTTTTTTAATTACAGTATATATATATTTGGTATGTCTGGATAGTAATGATCAAAAGAAAATAAGAAAGAAAACACGTGAGAAAGAAATAGTGAATATGCCTACAGGCAACGGTACTCTTTAGAGGAACTTCCGTCTGTCTATTTCACTCCTTCCAAACGGGGAGAGGGATGAGTCCGAGAGAATAATCTTGTTTTTTTTTTTAATGTTCTAAATCGCCAGAGCCAAGAGGACCGTTCTGATGCAGCAGCAGGCAGGCAACACGAAAGACGAAAAAGGATCCGCATAAGAGAAACTCGACTAACAGTGAAAAAAAAAGTCCGTAATGATCGAGGTGGGAGCAACGCTGAGTATATCCGAGAGAGCTCACCTGTAAGAAAGCCCAGAGCGAGAAGATAAACTAATAAAAGGTAAAGCAAAACAGAAAGAAGTATTCTTATTTCTTGACGTTACACCATGATCGGGTTGGTTCTTCCCGTACTGTTGGGCCTCCTCGGGTTCCACCGGCCCTCGTAAATAGGGCGGTACTTCATCTTTGAGAGATCAAAGACAATCCCTTCCTTGTTCATCACGTACCGCTCTTGATCGTACTCCACCGGATCGGTTTCTGGCACGCCTGCCTTTCGCTCCTTCATCATCTTCAGCCACCGCTGATACGTCTCGCGGTCCATCCCGATAATGCGGCCCGTCTTGGGGTCCTCCACGATGATCTCCTCCTCGTTACGCTCATGGGGGAACTTCGTGATAGGAATGGAGGCTGAGTCCCACGGCATGAGGTCCACCCGGGGCCCCTCCTCCTTTAAGTAGGTGCTGTCCGGCTTGAGCTGCTTCGCCAAGCGCCTCTCCGCCGCCTCCCCTGTAGGACGACCCTTGATTTCCCGCATGGTCGTGTTTTCAATGTAATCGTGCAAGAACTCCTTTGGGAACCAGTGGTAATACGACGGCAGCTGCTCCCACTCGACATCCTCCCCCGGCTCCAACATGGGCCGCAGTTTGGTACCGCTCGTCCCGGGACGCACCAAACGTCCGTCACTGAGCTGGTGATACCGCGGCCCGATCCCCGTGCCTTGCAGATGGCGGTACTTCTCTGCAATCTTGTTCTGCTTAAACAGCGCCGGTGAGAATTGTCGTGTAGGCGGGATTCCCATCTGGGAGTCGGACAACGAGAACATGTCATTTTCGATAAAGTCCCCAAAGCACTCCACCCCGTAGCTGTTGGTGGGCACCGGGTTGATCAAAGCGAGAGCGGATCGTCGAGAAATCGAGAGCTGCATTCCAAAATGTCCGCACGCCTGCGGTGTCGTGAGGCAGTGTATCACGGTCCCACGCTTCTGAAACGCGATGCGAAGCTCCTCGTCAATGAAGTACAGATTTCTTCCGGTACCTAAAAAGACAACGTCTGGGACTGGGTAGAGGTGTAGCAGCAGCGCCAATGTGCGCTCGTTGACCTCCTCAAAGCTGCTCACGTTCCAGTGGTAGTACGTCTTGTCCGTCACGATGCAGGACCCGATGACTTCCTTGTCGTTAATGAAGACGCTGTCCGGGCTATAAGCGGTAATTCGCATGCGTGACATCCCCCTCGGCTCCTCAATGCGGTTTGCGAAGGGATTTCCAAAGTACTGCGTCGCCATCTTCTCTTCATTGTAGAAACGCTCTTGGCCTTCCTTGGTCTGCAGTGAAATCGCGTTGGACGTCTTCCCAGAGGCTCGTTGTCGCTTCAGCCACTGCGCCAGAGCAGCACTGTCCTGTGGGCGGTACCCGGGAGTGTTCTTAAACGGATCATACTTGGGGTCGCTCGGGTGGGGCTTGCGACGCTTCTGAATTTCATCCTTCACGAGACTATCACGCTTCGTTTCTGAGACAAACTTGCGAAACTCCGCCTCGTTTTCCACCTGAAGTTGTCGTCTCAGGAGCTCCGTCTCCTCGTCCAGCTCGTAGTCTTTCGCTTCCGGCAGCTTCACCTGCTTGTTCGCCTCCTCCACCGACATGTACGCCGTGCGATCCCCCACCCCCACGAAAGGTAAACCATTCTTCAGTGTGTGTGTCGTCTCACCGTGAAGGGTCTCGTGAGAAGAAAACAGAGACTGTTGTTGGCGCAGCCACTTAGCGTCGCGGTCTGTCATGTACGCCTCTACCGTCTGACCGGGACGGATCCCGACCCGCACACTGCCTTCCTGCTGTTGCTGCGTCTGAGCATACGACTCGGCGGACATCGGCATCTCGTTCAGTTGGCTGTCACGGGGATCCGCTACATACTTCCGAACAGTGCGCTGCAACACACGCTTCGCTCGTGTTTTCCAATCCACCTTCGAGCCAGAGCTAGAGCCCTTCAATGCCTTCCAAGTCACGCAAATCATATCTATGTCCCTTCCCTCAACGACAGCAATTCAGCGGAAAACACTCCGACGCACCCGAGAAATCCTCTTCACGAAGTACACTAACTACTGCTATTCCGATTTAAGTACCTCTTCTTCCGTCGCTTTGTTATTGATTTATGTGGTACCCTTTGTGATATCTCTCGTCCTTGAAGTTTCAACACCAAATGACCTTCTTGGAGAACTTCACAACACCAACAAAAAAAAAAAAAGAAGCAAAGGGAGAGGGAGAGATGAGAGAAGGCACTGCAGTCAGCGTTCAGCTCACACGGGGTGGCGGCACACCATCTCCCACAGCACGAGAAGGACCCCCACCAATGAGAGATATCAGTATTACTATTAATTTTTTGGAAGGTAGAAGAATAAATTAACGAGATGGGGAATATGTTGTGTCAGATAAGAGCTATGTTTCTTGTGGTTTTGGTCGACTGTGCTATATTTTTTGGTGTGGTTGTTAATGTTGGTGTTGGTGAAGGTGCTACCAAAGGTAATTATCTAAATAGATATCATAGATATGCGAAAAGAAGGAGAAGAAGAGGGAAAGTGGTGTGGAAAAAGAATCGGATGATAGCGTATCATTGTGCAAAACGATGTGGGTAGAATGCTTGTTATCTGTGAATGTGTAGTTGTGAATAGGTGTTGTATAGATGTTAAATTACTGATGGATAGATGTATCGGGAATGTATCGAAGAGTGTTTTGGATAAGTGGGCGGACAAAGAATTACCTTCTGCACAATGGTACGCTGTGAAGAAGGGAAGTACGAAAAGGATATTTGTTGGCGAGTGAGGTGGGGTGACAACATTCAATTTGTTTTGTTTTCTTTTGCATCTTCTCGTCACCAGTCGCGATACCTAAACGACGGACGACTCCTCCATCCCAGTGAGATGGGCGGCGGAGAGGCGCAACCCTAAGTCGCGGTCCCAAGAGGCCCCTTCGGGATTTCCCTCTTTCCTGCAGTACGATGGAAGAATAGCAAACCGACGTCGGAGGGGTTCCGTACTGCTGGCAGGCACCAGCAGCACCATTTCGTCCGACTCCTCGTCGACGTGTGTGATGAGCAGAAGCCCTGCTGTGGGGGCGAGCGGCACTTCCTCCATGATTTCAGCGTGGGACAGCGCACAGAGGAGGCGGCCCCACGTGCACTGCGGCGCTTCAGCCGGGTGGGCAGTGAGAGTCCAGTCTGGCTGCATCTGCAGCTCCACGAACTGCAGCGCTGACGAGGGGAGCACCACCTTGCAACACCCGAGCGGGATGGAGAAGGACGAAGGGGAGCCGACAAAATACCGCTGCAGGAGTCGGCCCGCCACCTCCCGGCAGACCATGCGGCTTAGCGCTGGGTTCTCCAGCGACTGCTGCAGCACTGGCGGGGTTCGAATAAAGTGGCAGTCCGGGTGTGTGCGGCGGACGTCTTCCATCAGGAGCTGGGCCCAGCGCGGTGTAAAGGAGAGAGAGGACGACGAGGGAGCCGCCGAAGTCTCGACCACCGGCTCCTGGGCTTCTGCCTCGGACTCCTCCTCATCCTCAGCGTTGTCATCCTCAAAACGAAATCCAGGCTTCACCTCGTCCGTGACGAGCACGACGTGAGTAGGGCGGACCAGCTGAATAAGCTGTTTGAAGAAGTGTAGCGCTTTCACCTCCCCCGACGGAGAGGTGGCGTCCATGACGAGGGCATACGGCCACCCCGCCCGCGTACTACTGCTACTTGGCGCATGGAGTTGCTGCTGCTCCTCTATCCAGGCGGTGGTGGTTTCGACGCACTGCTCTGCAAAATGCAGAATGGAGAAGCTTTCCTCTTGGGTGGATGGCCGGTGAGTGGTGCCACAGTAAAAGCTGATGGACAATGGGGTTTGCTCCGGCTCCGCGGTCTGGCCCAGGCGGAGAAGAGTCCGCGTCACCTCCCTGGAGGTCACACAGCCCGGCGCGTAGAGCACGTTGGAGGATGGGTTGAGGTCCGCGAGAAACGTCCGACGTGTCGACCCCATTTCTTGTTGCGCGCGATGAAACAGGTTGCACAGCGTGTGCGCCGCGTGTGTCTTTCCAACGCCTGGGCGGCCCAACACGAGAATACGAAAGGGATCCATCGGGTGGAGGAGGGGTCGGTACACAAGATCCCGCAGCTCCGACACGGTGGTGGCCCCACGGAAGACACGTAAGGGGTGCTCGCTCTTCACGTTCAGTACACCGCCGTCGAAGGAGTAGCACACCAGCGCGGACCCGCTGTCCCCTGCTCCCTCAATACGTTCGTTTAAAAAGAATCGATAGGCTTGATTGGCCTCTAGGAATTGTCCGGCTACTTCGAGCACACCGCTTGCCAGCTCTAGAGTGAGGTGGCCCACGCTGCACAGGAGCACCTCCTCCCCCGGGGAAAAGGCAATGCGCTGTGTCGTTGTCTTCGACATAATACGATAATCTCTTTGCAGTACAGTACTTAATCTCCAATATATATATGTCTTATTCAGGAGTACTTCTCTCAGCTGATAGAAAAATAAGGTAATTATCATCATTATTATCGTGAAGTACGAAAACGAAAGAAAAAAAAAGTTTAGAGAAACATATTCTTACTCATTGGCTGGTCATTGGTTGAGAAGGAATACGGGCACTATTGATTTTGCAAAGCACACCAAGAATATTAATGAGAATATACAAAGAATGTGGGGAAGGTGATATTAGGCACCGAACATCACACAATAGTAGTAGTAATTTATTTAGAGATATATTTTTTCTCAATGCTCTTTTCTTGTTGTAAGAGTAGTGAGTCACTTACTAGTTTGAGAGGAGTGTTTCACAAATGGTTCTGAGGGAATGGTACGTGTTTCATCGATCTTTGTTGTAGCATTCCCTATTGTGATCAAGCTCAGGAAAGACTCAAAGAAGAGAGGGGGGGAGAGAGACAGAGCGGTAAAGAAAGCAGTGAATAAGTGTTTTCTATGTTCTGTAAATGGAGGAGGTGACGTCCTCCTCTGCCAGCACCCGTCGGATCTCATCCAGTTGCTCCTCCGCAGCCTCTCGTGAGTTTTCTTCGAGCTGCGGCAGCAGCACTGTCTCCGCCACGTGGAGCAGAGCTTCACGCCGAAGTCGTTTCTTCCACCACCCGGTGGAGGAGGAGAGGCGTCGCCGTATCGATGGCGATACAACTCGCTTGACTATCGGCATCGCACTCTCCTCTTCGCTGTCTTCCCCCTCCTCCTCTTCTTCGCTGGGCTCTGCCTCCATCTTGTACGGGCTCTGCCACTGCTCCACCAGCAGTCGGAGAACATACTGAAAGAGAAAGAGGGGATGCAGCGGGCACTGCAACAAGAGCGTCACCACTTGAAGGAAATCCAGTTCTCCGGCGGGGCTGCTGCTCCTGCTCGCTACGGCAGCCGCATCCTCTCTTCCGGCTTCGGCTGTGGTCGATGGCCCGCGTGCCGCTGTCCTTTCCTGCTCCCACCAGAGAAATTCCACGATGGGATCGAGTGGGAAAGGGGCCACAAAGTTGGGTAGAAAGCTCTTCTCCATCAGTACGCGCCGCACCACCTCCTCCGCACGTGGCTTAACCGCATTCACCTCCACGCCATGGAGGTACGCCAGCAAGTGTCGCAACGCCTCCGCAATACGCTGTTCGTCAGTGTGGGGATCTAGCTTCAACACATCCAGCTCTACGCTCGCTCCGCCAAGAGCCCGGTACTGCTTGCCAAGATGAACAAGGTCGGGCCCGCTCACAAACGTCTCTTGCAGGCGAAGCAAGTCCTGCTGCATTTGCTCAGGGGGGTAGAGTAGGACGGGTGGCGAGGCAAGACCCTCCGGCTCCTCTTCATTGCTCTTCATGTGCTCTGTGTGACTCCAACGTAATCGCCGCTCCTGTTCCTGTACGGCTGTGTGGTACTTCTCCAGACGTCGCCGCAGCGTATCCTGGAGCAGCAGGTGGTACTCGGCCAGCTCCATCTCGTCCCTCAGTCCTTGGTACTTCTGAGGGGATGGCGCGAGCAGCTCCAGCGCCTTAGACACGAACCGAAGCCGCATCGCCACCGTAACACTGCGGTCATCGGACAGCGCCATCTCATAGAAACCCCTGGCGGCCTCCATTCGTCGTCCCTGAGCGCCAGACAAGACGAAGCAGTAGTAGTAGCTAGAGACACGCAGTGCGGTCCGCCCATCGGGCGGGGCGTACCGCACGGCGGTGGCCTGGCTGGTGCGCTCTTCACATAAAGGGGGGTTTGTGTTATCCCGAGGAAAACGGCCACCCATGCACTCGATTTGGTACAGCCTCCAAACCGCAGAGGTTTCGATAACAAAACGCTCGAACACCGGAACACGATCGTCCCGCAGCAGCGGCCAGTGCTCGATCCACTCGATCACCACAGGCAGAAGCTGCGTTTGATAGACGTGCTCCTGCACGGGCGTGAGACTCGGCGGCGGCGTCACCACGCGCTGGAGTCCTGCATGCAAACTCTGCACGGGAAGCAGATCCAGCACCACCAACAATTCATCTAAATACTCTTGGACCGCCTCCACAGCACCGGCGGACGGGGCTGCTGATAATGCGTACAGGCGAGACAAGATCAGTTGAACAGTGGGAAGCATGGAGGGGCAGTGCGTCTCCAGAAGACGGGTCACCGTCGTCCACCAACCAGCTGCCACAAGTGCCGCCAGATGCTGCTCCGCAAAGGTCATCGCCTCTTCGTAGCGCTCCTCATGCACGAGCAGGTGCAAATTAATCAGCAATTTGCACTCGTCAGAAAGGAAAAACGTTGTCTCGGTCAGTTGCGATGCCAGTGGTAGTAAGGAGTGTAGTGGTGAAGTCTCACCAGTGGGTCGGGAGGAGACCAGCTGCGTTAGAAGAGTCAGGAGTCTGTCGGTTTGCCATTGCTGTGCCGTGCTGCTCGAGATGAAGTTCAGCCAATTCCACAGTCTTTCCGTATACGAGACTGCCCCCGTCGCCGTCTCTTCCATCGGATCCTTAGGGAAGTTGTCAAGGTATGTCCGGCATAGTCGATACACAGACACGTAGCCTAATGAACGGAACACTAGCTGCAGCAGAGCAGTCAAATACTCCGCTTGGAAATTGACAGCGTCTCGGACAGAACTGGAAGTCATCGGACTGTTCATCTCGTCGCCATTCCAGTGCGTCGTCCCTGGGACGTAGTCGTCCCCACAAGCCAGCCATCCGCCTTCATCGAGCAGACTCCGAATCTGATGATACACATCCAGCAATCGTTGCCGCGCTGCATCGGCCGCTGCGGCTTGGTAGGCTACGGAAGTGAATTGGAGAAAGGTACTCTGTAGCTGGTGGGAAAGGAATTGCGCACACCCAAGGGCTCCTGTGGAAAGTCTCCACGTGCAGTGCTCCAGATTCCCAGTGTGGGTAAGCGAAAGTTTCATGCTGGGTGTCATGATTTCCTCCCACACATTCTTCACGGTAGCGAAGGGAAGTCCGCGATAAAGACCGTCCAGCATTGACACAACGGTAGAAACCGAGCTCGGTAGGAGCAAGACGGCGAACGAGCTGTACCCCTGGGCGTTCAAGCGACACAAGACTTCGCCATTAGAGAAACGCTTTAGGTAAGAGACGCTTCCATCCTCATGGTAAAGAATGAAGCCTGGTGTGCCTTCCTCACCCTCCATAGAAGTAGGGCAAATCGCGGAAACCCCTACGTCCAAGTTTAAGATGGTAATCGTATCTTCTAGCTGCTTTGCATTAAAATTCTGGCATTTTTCGCACACGACAGCAACAGATCGTGCCGCATGGTCGTACAGTACTAGCCCAGCGCTGCTGTGGCTAGCAGCACAGGTGACTCGCTTTAGTGTAAAGAGCTTTGGTAGCAGTATATTGGCTCCCATCATTAAACCCTCGCCTCCACCTTTTTGCTTCTGTCTTCGAGAAAATGGAATGATTTGGCAATCCTCTGTTAAGACGTAGGCCATAAACTCCCGTCTCGTGGAAGGCACGACACAGCGGGATCCCTTGGGAGATTGCACAGAATCGCATTTCTTGATGCCGTCGCGATTCAACCGCCAAAGTTCGAGAAAGCCGGAGGAGAGCACTACAAAAAAACCAGTTGAAGCATCCAAGAAGCTATCCACATACTCGTTACTGGACCAGAGTGCCGATACTTTTTGAATCCACTTCTCCTTTTGTGTCGTTTCACTGCACTGTATTTCATTCCCTGCACTAAGGGCAACGCTCACAACACTGAAACTGCCAGATTTGTGGCACACCACAACATTTTGTTGCGAAACGGCATGCACTCTTTCAGGGGATTGGGTCATGGGGTAAAAGGCTCTCCGTAGCACCACTGGGTGTTCCAAGAGTTCCACGACAAACCAATAGAGACCAGAAGAAACAACGCAGCACATTAAAAAATTGCTTGCTTCCAGAGGAACAAGAAGCGCATCTAATATAGGCAAGTCCAACGGTGGGAAGTAAAAGGTCCCAGTGGATGACACTAAGCAAATTCGTAGCGTGCAAATCAAGACATGAATGCCATGTGCAAAAAATGCTCTTCGGCACTTCTCGCCGATTTCATTTAATGATCGATCGGTGCATTTAGAAAGGTACTCAAACTTAAAAAAGGAATTCTCTTCTACCGAAATACCAATCGTTTCTCCGGAGTACTCCACTGTTGTCCGTGCAACGGTATCCCTCAACGCTTCTACAACACTCATCTAAGTGTCATAACCAATAATCAAAAAGTGTGGAAAAAAAAACTTTGAAATGGATGGCGTGGAATCAAACGCAAGGCTGCATTACAGAATATTAAAGTCAAATAGGTATTAAAATTGTTGAATATTTTATCCAGAGGCTAATGTCTACTGATTTTCTCTTTTATGCAACTGATGCATAAATATATTGTTGTATTTAAGTTCAATGATATGCTACATTTAACATCTCTATTAACAAACACAGGCAAACAAAGAATCTCAACGAAGATAATTGCTAAGAGCACAGTCCTTCTTGCATAATGCGTTTGAAGTCCTCGAAGTTAATTTTCCCATCCCCATCACTATCTACTTCGTTAATCATTTCAAAAGCTTGCTCAGTTGTCAGGGGGCAACCTAGTCTTCCCATTACCAAACGCAAATTGATGTATGTAATATATCCCGTGTTGCCTAAATCGTACAGACGAAAGGCACGACGGAGTTCTAATTCCTTCTCTTCAGGATCGTTCTGTTTCGTTGCGACAAGAGTAAGAAACTCTGGGAAATCAATGCATCCATTCGCATCTAAATCCGCTTCAGCAAGAATGGCTTCCAATTTTTCATGAGAAACGTTTTGGCCTATGTGCGTAAAAACTTGACCTAAATCATCTACAGTAATGCGTCCGTCGCTATCCTTGTCAAAGAATGAAAAGGCTTCTTTGAGCTCAGTAATCTGCTGAAGCGTAAGAAGATCCGCCATCCTACTCTTAAATGTATATGTATATACAGAAATAAAGTATTTTTTATTTGTTACTTAATTCGTCTGATTGAAGCAAAAAGCAATTATTTTAAAATAATAAAAAGTCATTTCATACTTCAGTAAACATACTGTAGAGAAAGCACATGGAATTCAAACTATCTTGCTACACGCAGACTTACTTGTTCAAAAGAGAAAATTAGCGCTCTCAAATCGAGCGCATCAACTATCATCATCATCGTCTTCAAACTCATACAGTTCGGTTTCGGAACGCTGACGCTCCGAATGAATTCGAGACTTCAGTACAGGATTCCATAGTTTATCATCTTCAATACTGGACATCAGCGCACTACTCATTTCTTCGTCGTGACGCGACATTCGAAGGTCACTTTCCTTTGGCGCAGGCAAATCATGAGCATGAACAGGCGATCCTCCTTGCATCCCAGATTGTAAATTCTTTATCGAGCCAAAAGATACTTCTCGACGATCCAATGAATGAGCTCCGAAAACCAAATCGTCTTCGTCTCGTTGCAACGCTTGAAGCTCCTTCATTTGATGTGACCGTCTGTGTGCCCACACTCTCTCCTCATGAGAAGTTTCCTCCCAGAAGTTATTATATGGTCTCGGAATTAAGCTTTCGTCAATGGGGACACCATATTTTTTTAGCACCCATTTTCCTTTTCTGTATCCATCAACG
Organism: Vickermania spadyakhi; assembly: GCA_030849815.1. Lineage (NCBI taxonomy): Eukaryota > Euglenozoa > Kinetoplastea > Trypanosomatida > Trypanosomatidae > Vickermania > Vickermania spadyakhi. Next base: position 13,588 of record JASAOA010001704.1, read on the forward strand.
ACCATCATGAAGCAATCCCAAGTCTGATTAACATACCGAGCGGCACTAATCTCTTGATAGAGCATGCGGCGGTAGTACTCACGCCAATCCTCTGGTAAGTCCCGAAGTCTTCTGTACGCCCAATAAGTGAATCTTTTAGCTGGACTAACTGCTTCATGGTGATACCACGCCACTCTATAGGGTGTGTCTTCTTGAGTGTTATGAAGGTTTGACGCCAGAGGTTCAGCTTCATCCTTAAAGCAGTCCTCACTAGCATGTTCTAAAGAAGTAAAAGTTGGAACGATACTTACTGGATCAAGTTCTTTATCTTTGGTGTTTGCACGATGAAGATTATTCGCAGCAGTGGTTATTAATCGTCCACCAGAACGAAACATAAAAGAGCAACGAAGCGATTTGATCATTACCCATTGCCAACAGTCCCTCTTCACAAAAAACTACGAGAACTCCTTGAAAAACGTATAGGTCCTTGCTAGTGTTCTTACGGATAGAAATATTAATTATTTTTCATCTCTTTTATAAAAATAATGAAAAGAGTAATAAAAAGAGCATAGCATTTTTGAGGAGATTTCAAAGAAAAAGGGGGAGAGGTAAAAGTATCTCACGACGACAAAGAATCAAAATCTTTTTCTATTAGATTAACGAAAACCCATAACATTCAAAGAAAATGGTTTACTTAATTCTTAATTACTTTTTTCAGTACTTTATTAATGCAGAAGAATGGCACTCCAAAATTACCATAACATATATTATTAAGCAAAAGTATCATCAATTGTACATTTTCCCGATGTAAAAAATAGTGCTGAAAAGAAAATAACAATAATATAAATATAAAAATTAAGATAAACCATTATGGTAGTAGTGTTTAACGATGATAATAACGTAATAATATATAATTACACATTTAAAAAAGAAAAAATTAAATAGATGTTTGTGCTTGAGTGAAACGATAAAGTTTCACACTCACTTAAAAAGAATATATAGCAAAAACAATAACAATAAAAATAATAACAATAAAAATAATAATAATAATGGCAAATGTAAAAAATATATAAAAATACAAAACGTAGCTCTGAAAAAAAAAAAAAAAAGTAGAAGAAATAAAGAAAATAGAATAACAAAATAATACATAATATAAAGTAGAACAACTGTTGCTTTAATTAAGAAATCCACATTTCCATAATTATAAGTTATTTGTTTAATATTTCTTCTCTTGCATTTATAATAAACAATTAATTATTAACAGTACCCGTAGAACTTTTAAACACTAATAACCAAACCGTACGAATTTTGTCAACCATATTTAATTTAGAGATAAAGTACGAGACTTTTTTGAAAAATATTAATAACAACAGAAAACGCGGTACTTAATTATGCTACTTTATTGTTAATTGTTAACAATTTGGCACAATAAAATATCGTTCTTCCGACTCGTCTATAACTCATATTAGTAATCTATATTATTTTTTTCCTTATTTAAAATTGTCACAGTAAATATAAATAACTATACGAAAAAAATCAAAAAATTTAGATGTTCTTGTCAGTAGAATGACACCATATTACTATATTACACCATATTCAGAATAAAACTAAAACTTATCACATTACAACCAAAATAATGTCTTCATTATTAATAATTTTATCATCATTTAGAACAGCGTGGTTCACTATCTTTTTTCGTACTATTATTATTTTAATAATAATTTTAAAAAAAGAGAGGGACATAGAAGAAAAAGAAAGTTTGTATAATCTGTGGTTCATCAAGAATGTAGAAATCTAACAAATCATTGGCAAACACAACTTTTAGAAACACCTTCAAAAACTATTATTATTATTAATATTAATAATATTATTATTGTCATTATTAATATTATTGATTTATATGTATATGAAAGAATTTCAGAAAACCCAAAAAAAATGGTGGTAAAGTGTTCAATAGGAAAAAACCATTCCACGTTGACTGAAACGTGAAATGTTAACTGTTGAATTATTTTAAAAGAAGAAAAATAATAACAATAACAATAACACTTTTATGAACGGAATATATGAAAAATAAAGAAGTGCGGTCTCGGCACAAAAACATTAACACTAAAACAAAAATGCACGGTACAAAAAAATAATTGATGAGAACTTTCGCCAGCCTGAAAAAAAAAAAGTTAACTTCCAACAAAAACGCTTACCCATCACCGAAGAACCCGACCGCTTAAAAGTTTCGCCACCCGCGAAGGAAAGGCAAACCAAGACATTTCATCAACACACAAAAAACGAACCCAATGAAACCCACCCGCTTATACTTTGCCCCACCCCCATTTTTATTTTCCCCACACTCGTTTTTTAACGGCAGGCGAAACATAATTTTCCTTTTCTTTTTTTCCTTTCTTATGCTCGTTTACTTTTTTTTTTGTTATTGTTGTTCCGATGCAGTTTGATAACTTTCGTTGTTGCTTCGAACATCAGAAACCCACCCCGACACCCTGTGAGTGATAAACGATAAAATAATAAAGAATAAAAATATAAAATTAAATATAATTCTGTGTACATAAGAGAAATAGCAAATAGTATATAATATATAGTATAAGTATAGCAAAGTAGGCCCATATAGTTTATATTATATTATAGGCTCATATAGTTTTATACATGCGAGGAATGGGGGGGGGGGGGTGTCTGACGCCAGCGCGTGAAGCAGCATGGCAGCAACAGATTAGCCCCCGGTCTCCCAAAACATAGACCCTACCATAGACCGGAGATCTTTTTCTGGTTTCAACGGACCTCTCCCGATTAGGGTTACTAGGCGGAGGAAAAACGGTTTTGCCAACAACCAAAAAAAAGCGCCACCCCCGCTATCCGTTAGTGAGCTGACTGGCCCGGTGTACGGCGCGCAGCCTTTGAAAGGGTTCACAAGCGCCGGTTCTTTTGGAAGCATCTCTCCGGATCCCTCGAAATCTTCGGAGATGAACGCTTACGGTAACACTTCTGCGTTTGACCAATGTTCAATAGCCTGGACTAAATATTTGACTATTGTTTTGCGGAAAGACCTAGCTAATAGCCAGTACTAAATTTTTGGCTACGATCACCATTACAGAAGTAAGGCTTAGTGATCGCTGCCCCACAGAGCCTAGAAACCATTGGTGGTACTCAATTCTTACCTTCTACCACAACGGAGCTTACTCGGCGCACCATACTAGAGATTCAGGATTTTTCAATTTGCGAGCAGTTTACAAATGCTGTGGGTGCTGGCCCTGGACCCCACGGGGAGGGGATTGAGTTTTGCCAAGGTCGTTTGCTTTTACGCAGGGAACTTGATTGCAGGCCGGAAATAAGAATAGAAAACACTTTCACTTCAGTATTTGTTTATTATCTGTTCGGAAGTGTTTACGGAAGGAACCGATACCTAAATTATTCGGAAAGAGAAATGGATTTGATTTTTTGTGATATTATTTATAATTTTATCACGACTAAATCAGTATAACTAACAATAAAAGAACTAATAATATTTCTATATTGAGATACTTCATTGCATTTCCTTTATTCTATTTGTATTCATAATTTTCAAATGGGAGGGAACCTTTTTAGATTCGTTATGAAGCGAGTGCGGTTTCAGAGACAGAGAGAAACAAAACAATTTTGTAAATTAACATTGATGGAATATTTTCCTTTGTAGATGCATCTTAGAATATGATTACATTTAATAATACCGCACTCCATTTTGCCGCTTGGGACTTTTTCTTTACCTTTTGTGTGTTATGGAAAGGTTTTTGTCCCTTGTTTACTTTGTTCCTTTTCCTCTTTTCATTTTTTCTATTTATCCTTATGTACAGATTTATACCCAAGAACTTTAGCCAAGGCTTTTAAATCCAAATTCAATTGTATTCTCCCAAAAAGAATTTGGAATTAAAATAAAAAAAACCACCCTCCATCCCCCGGAACGGCGAAGTTCTTGGATTTCCAAAAAGGATATTTAAAATATACTGCGCATCGTAAGTTAAACAAACGAATGAAAAAAACAATCCTATAAGTACTGTTAACGCATTTTGATACGCGGTATGAATTTCAACTTGCCTGCCTACCTTTGAGTTCCTCCATAACCTCCATTCTTTTCCTCCTGGTTTTTCTTTATTTTCATTTCTAGTAGGAAAATTTGGAGTCGGCGGTTCATTTATAGTAATTAAAATCCAAGCCAGGGAGTTTGAATTATTTTGCTATAATTTTCCTTTGAATGGTGATTGATCCGAAGAGTTTACGGAAGGAACCGATGCCTAAATTATTCCGAAAGAGTAATGCATTATTTATGATTTCATCACGACGTTTTTATGAAACCAGTAAAATTAACAGAAATAGAATTCATAATAATAATATTATTATTATTATTATTATCATTACATTCTATATTGAAATACTTCATTTCATTTCTTTTATTTGTTGAATTCATAAATTTCAAATTAGGAGGGAACCTTTTTAGATTCGTTATGAAGCGAGTGCGGTTTCAGAGACAGAGAGAAACAAAACAATTTTGTAAATTAATATTTATGGAATATTTTCCTTTGTATATGCATAAAATATGACTTAATTTAATAAAACCGCACTCCATTTTGCCGCTTGGGATTTTTCTTTACCTTTTGTGTGTTATGGAAATTTTTTTGTCCCTTGTTTACTTTGTTCCTCTTCCTTTTTTCAGTTTTTATATTTATCCTTTGTACAGATTTATACCCAAGAACTTTAGCCAAGGTTATAAATCCAAATTCAATTGTATTTTCCCAAAAAGAATTTGGAATTAAAATAAAAAAAACCACCCTCCATCTCCCGGAACGGCGAAGTTCTTGGGTTTTCAAAAAGGATATTAAAAATACACAGCGTTTAGAAGTTAAACGCACGAATGAAAAAACAATCCTATAAGTACTGTTTACGCATTCTGATACGCGGTATGAATTTCAACTTGCCTGCCTATCTTTGAGTTCCTCCATAACCCCCGTTCTTTTTCCTTCTTTCTATAGGTTTTTCTCTCTTTTCATTTCTATTAGGAAAATTTAGAGTCGGCGGTTCAATACCTAATCGGAAAAAACAGTATACATGCGATATGCCTCCTTACTCTCCTCCTCTTCTTTGTTTCCCTTATCGATATTTCGATGTATAATTCTTTTTCCAATACTTAATCGGAAAACAGAGTATACATTACAACCTTCTTCTAGTTCTATATACGTATCTCTGCATTCCAGCTCTTTGAGCTTTATCTAATTCCCTACGCCCTATTCTTCTCTTATAGGCCGTCCAAACAACAGCGAGGGTTCCGATATAGAGAAGCTTTGCCGAAGGGACTTCGCCGCGAGGGGTATGGGCGGTATTTTGAAAAAAAAAACATAAGGGAACAGCGTCGCATCCGTTCGAAAGTCAGAACGGCAAAAAGCTGCGACACAATTAAACTCCCTTTGGCCAAAGGAAAGCTGCAAAAGGAAAAAAAATGGTGTATTCTGTCCACCGAATGAAAAAAGAAATGAAAAAAGGAGGGAAACAAAGTATGGATGAACAGTAAACGAACCGCTGACTCTAAATTTTCCTAATAGAAATGAAAAGAAAGAAAAACCTATAGAAAGAAGGAAAAGGAAAGGGGGTTATTACAGGAAACGACGCATGGAGGACCTCAAAGGTAGGCAGGCAAGTTGAAATTCATACCGCGTATTGAAATGGGTAAACAGTACTTATATGATTGTTTTTTCATTCGTGCGTTTAACTTCTAAACGCTGTGTATTTTTAATATCCTTTTTGAAAACCCAAGAACTTCGCCGTACCGGGGGATGGAGGGTGGGTTTTTTTAATTTTAATTCCAAATTCTTTTTGGGAGAATTCAATTTGGATTTATAACCTTGGCTAAAGTTCTTGGGTATAAATCTGTACATAAGGATAAATAGAAAAAAATGAAAAGAGGAAAAGGAACAAAGTAAACAAGGGAGAAAAAACCTTTCCATAACACACAAAAGGTAAAGAAAAATCCCAAGCGGCAAAATGGAGTGCGGTTATATTAAATTAAGTCATATTTTATGCATATACAAAAGAAAATATTCCATAAATATTAATTTACAAAATTGTTTTGTTTCTCTCTGTCTCTGAAACCGCACTCGCTTCATAACGAATCTAAAAAGGTTCCCTCCTAATTTGAAATTTATGAATTCAACAAATAAAAGAAATGAAATGAAGTATTTCAATATAGAATGTAATGATAATAATAATAATAATAATAATATTATTATTATGAATTCTATTTCTGTTAATTTTACTGGTTTCATAAAAACGTCGTGATGAAATCATAAATAATGCATTTCTCTTTCGGAATAATTTAGGCATCGGTTCCTTCCGTAAACTCTTCTGAAATATGAAATTTGGTATGTGGAGTTAAAACTTTACGAGGAAACATGATGTTTGGAGTTCACAACTTCAGATAGAAGGAATATCAGCTTAATATCGCAGTATTTATTAAGGGGAGCGATTGCTAGCCACATTCACGTCGTGCTCTCTGTTAGTAGTCCTTTCGGATGAACTAAGAGCTAGGGAATTTTGAATTGTCTCCTTCGGGAGAATCGGAATGTGTTACTAAACTGCGGATGCGCTGCCCACCGCATTTATTTTATGTGCGGGTGCGGGTTCGGATTCCCACAAAGCCTAAGGCCCCTTTTTTTTAGCCGATGAAGCCGAAAAGTGTTTAGTAGAGGACGGGGAACTGGTCCTCCACTTCGACCATTAAAAAAATAATAATTCAAGACAACACAAAGAAGAATATTTATATTTCTATTATTTTCTTTTTTATTATCATCCCTAAAAGGGTGGGGCCTTTGGCCCAATAAACCATTGATATGCATTTATTTGATACTTCAAATAGGCGTTTAAATTTCAACTCTTTGTACTAAATCAAATATATGAACAGCTAATAAACAAAAACTGAAGTGAAAGTGTTTTCTATTCTTATTTTCGGCCTGCAATCAAGTTCCCCCCGTAAAAGTGAGCGTCCCTTCTGAAAACTCTTTGTGGTGTGGCGGTTTTTTTCCTTTCGCCTTGGGTTTTTGGCGCCTTGTGGGTCCGCAATTTTCGTTCGGTGCCAAGAAGTATAACATTTGTACTGCAAATTAATTTTTTCTTGTGCTTTGTTTTTTTCTCCGCCTTTTATTTTGGCGGCGGAGGTTTCCAGGGTTGCATTTATTAAATGTGTTAGGGTGTGTTGAACCATTAACCATGGGCTGTTTAAGGTAAGCACGCTTTCTCTTTTTTTTTTTTTTGTATTATTATGCGGTTCATTACGTTATTCAGTGGGGATTCTTATTTTTATTTTTATTTATTGTTTAATAATATTATTATTAGGAATAAAGGAAATTCTATTCGCAGTGTTTTTTTTTCTGTATAAGTACAGCTGTTAGATTTACCCTAAAATGATAAAGAAATTAAATATAAATATAAAATAAATAATTTTTTTTCTAATAATGAATTTCACAGAGTTAAAATTATATATCAATAACAACTATAACAAACAAACAAACTCAGTATTCAAATAATTAATAAGAACAAGACAATTAATACAAGAAAAGAACATAAAAGAAGTTTATTAATAATTGATTACTACTATTGTTTTTCTTTATAATGGAATTCCTTTTACTGTTTTTGGGTTTTCTTGGTTTACCTACTAATTTCATTAAAATGAAATTGCTTTTTCATTAAATCTAAATTGATAAAGTGATGTGTAACAAAATTAATGCTATTTGGATTGCGGATATTACATTATCTATACCCGAATAGTACTATTTATTGATATATATATCATTGCTATTGTTTTATCTCTTTATTTTTTTTTCTTATTATGTATTTCATAATCATTACTCGCAATATTTTATTGTTTTTATTCTTTATTTTATACACAGCACCTGCAACAAGATATGATTGAAAATACACACTTTTTTTTCTCGTCAGACATACTTTTGGTTACATATTTATTCAATTTCTTGCCGTATCAGTGAAATAGAAAAGAAATAATCAAATATCAACAGACACACTAAAGGGGCAAAAGACAATAATAATAAAAATATATGTATGTAAAAATAAAATAGTTTATTACTATTTATTTTTAATATCTTTTTTAATTATTTCCATTTAGCGATTTTTGAAGTTGAATGTTTAAGTGTAAAATTTTTGTTGTTATTGTGCACTTGCTCTTACAGTCGAAGCGGAAACTTCTTCGTTAAATAGCTGACATCTTTTATTTTTATTCTTTTTATTATTATTTATTATCACAGAATCTAGTGTACAAAGTTGTTTTACTTACTGGTATTGTCTTGATTTTATCACGGTTTGATATGCTGAATATATATTTTTTAACTTTCAACCATTTCCTTCCCAGAAAATATTGAAATAACTTTTTTTCCTCTACTGACAAGTAGCACAATTATTTAATTTAAAGAAAGTGAGAAAATACAATAGCAAAAAAAAAAAAAAAAAGAACAATATTATAGAATAAAATAAAAACGTTAAGATTTTTTCCATCATTCTGTTTTTTTTTTTTTAATAGTGTAGACATAAGCAATCAAGAAAAATAACAATACTTGAATAACAAAATCATTAGTAATAACATATTTTTTTTGTTTTTGCTTTCAACGAAGATTATTTGCATGTTTTTATTTTAGTAAGGAGTGATGATACTCTGAATTATACGTAAGAAAGTAGTATTGTCTGGAATTAGTGCAAAAATGATGAAAAATCAAGCCAACAAACAAACTAGAATGAAGTAATACATTTTTTTTTTTTTAATGGTAGTACTTCAAAAAATTGAACAATGCTATTTTAAAATACATGTTTTATTGTAATTTTAAATCGAACTTTTTTTATTATTGAGAAAGTAAAACAAAAAGAAAGAGCAAATTTACCTTGTGCTATTTTCCATTTTATTCTCATTTTTTTTTTTTTTGCTTGCAATTTCGTTCTTCCGTTTGTGTTCTTGTAAGTGATTACGTATGGACTATGTTTCCCTGGTTCAGTAAAGGTGTTTTTATTAATTGTGTTAATATTGCTGATTCCCTTTTATGTTAATCGTTTCATCAGATATAACCACGGCTTTTTTTTTAAATTTGAATAGGTTTCTTCAAAAGAAAGTGAGAAAATTTAGAATGAAGAACGAGTATGAACGAGTTAATGTGCACGAGAATTGTAAGTTGAAGTTTGCACGTCTTGTTACAATCGATTACAAGCCCAAAAATTCCACTAATGTGAGCAAGTGGGAAATGATTCAACGCACAACAAGAACTATCCCATGGAAGCAGTATGAAAAAAGCCCGGCTCCGCTTCCTATCGATGCCGTTGAGATTTGTGCTACGCTCAAACGTGGGACGGAAGAATTTCTTATTCTCGTGATTCAGTATCGTCCTCCTCTGGATTCTTTAGTTATTGAATTTCCTGCTGGATTAATTGATGCGAACGAAGATCCCAAAACTGCAACTATCAGAGAGTTACTGGAAGAGACGGGGTACCATGCAACGCATGATGACATTGAGTACGTCTCTCCACCGATAGCCCCAGAACCAGGGCTGTCGGATTCTTGTGCTAAACTAGTAAAAGTTACTGTCAATGGAGACTTAGAAGCTAATGCAGTTCCGAAGCAAGAATTAGACCAAGGTGAAGATATTGAGGTTGTTCTTCTTCCTATTTCTAAAAAAAAGAACATGATGAAGGTAATTGAAGATCTTGTTGCAACAAAGGAAAAAAATGGGTGTCGTACTATTGTGGATGGGAAGTTGTTTTCCTATTTAGCCGGGTTGTCTGAGTAAGAAAGAACACCTCTTCCAGGTGAAAGTGTACTGTTAGATTTTCATTTTTACGTTTACTTATTCTGGGAGAGTGCAGAGCATTTTTTATTTTGTGGTATCTGTTAACTTTTATTACTTTAAGCACTACACATCTTACGGAAGTAAAAATCAAAATTTTAACAAAAAACGAAGCGACCAAAGTGAATGTACTTCTTATCCAGAGAGATAAGTGAGACACAGGAAACCGAGAGGGCCAAAATTTATGTTGTTAAGCTACTCAGCAAAGCTATATGATTTTTTCTCCCTGTTTTTTATGCAAGGAATAATATACTGCCACTTTTCATTGAGAGAAATTGAAAGTGCAATGCAAAATGAAGAACTTTACACTTCTCTTTTTTATTATCGCTTGCTGGAATTTCAGAGCATATGCTTACCCTCCCAATGAATTTTCCATTGATTGGTCTACCGTCTCCACCACCAACAATGTTTCACGCAATTTGAATTCCCCATATATCGGAATGTGCGTTTGCGACAAGACGTATGGACTGTGTGATCCTAATTGCTGTTGCGATCCCGACTGTGACAGTGACGCAAAGAGCTTCTTCACTGAATGCTTACTCCAACAAAGCGGATATCCTCCTTTGAAAAAGTGTATTGAGCAAAATCCAGCTACCGAGCTGAAAAGAGTAAATGTAAAGAACGTTATTAAAATCCCTGGTTCAGGTGGAGCTGTTTGTATTCTTCGAACAAATCACCCGACCGATATATTCAAGTACTTTAGTGTTCCCACAGAGGTAAGCAATCCAACGTCCTCTGAAAATACAGTAACACAGAACAGTACTCTTCAAATAGGACAGCTTCTGGAACTGCTGAAGTATGTCGAAATCGATGGCGGAAAGGTATATCGCAACTTCGGAATCTTAACAATTCCCACTCAAACCTCTCACGGTATCTGTAGCCGCACTAGTAAACCGGTTCCATTTATGAATCCAGTGGAAAAAGTTTCTTGTGTGATGAATGGAGCTGGGTTATGCGATCAGTTTTCTGTGCAATCGTTTCAGAATATGTTCGTAGACAGCAACTCCAACTTTGCACCGATCACTAGTTACATTTATGACGTTTCGGGTACGCTATTAGAAACGGTGCCAGCTACAACCAGTGGATCTATGGTCACCTCCTACACCGAAGGGATCTACTGTAAAAATGCGGTGAGTGCTGTTCGTACGGTGATTGAGTACAATACCACAGGCATCATGCAAGGAGCACATTATATCACGGTGGAGGATACCCCGCTCAAAGTGTTTCATCCTATTACGTTTGAAACAGCCTTTGTAACGGATGGGGAAAGTTTGCCTGTCAACATTATCAGCGGCACTCCTGGGTATGTAACTGGAAATAGAGTTCGAGGAGGAACTCTGGTGCCGAATGGAGACAAGAAAGCCATTGCCGAACGCCAGAACGGCTTTTCTGTTCCAAGTGGTGGACGAAACTGTGAAATCATGAATTTTCAAACCGTGCGTCTCGATCATAACATCATTAGCAGCGGATGCTCGCTTACAATTTCTGAGGAAGTGATGAAGAATATTTGCGCTACGGGGTCCGAATCCACCGTTCTAGACATCCTCGGCAAGTCTAGTGGATCCATTGTTGACTACGTTGCTAGAACTAACGACGCTTTGACGAATGACACTTTGAGCTGGGTCGAAGTAGAGGGGTTGTCTCAAACTGACACACCGGGTGAATACGACACTATCCGCCGTCGATGTGACAATATTTCCATTGGAGTTCAATACACCATTGTGACGGCGAACGCGGGTGTGGTGTTCAACCCTCAAACCGTGATTGTGGGCGTGTTTGCTGATTTCATTCGCGGTTCCTTTGTGATTCGAAACACTACGGATTTTTCGTCTCAGGCCGCATCAACACAACACTTGATTTTTAAGGTGTCCTTCGCTAGCGCTGGAAAACAGAAACTTCTGAGCAAGAAGATTGATCCACCGCCTGTATTGCCACGAGTGAGCAGTGATGTGTTTTATCCTTTTTAGAAATCAAACAAACAGAAAAAAAAAAGAGAGAGAGACAAAATTTTTTTTATTTAGAGCTTTAAGAGGAATCCCTTCACCCACAAAAAGAGGCAGATAAAGGGGTTCCTACAGCAGATTGTTAGAGAGAATGTGCGTCGCGCTGTGAGTATGTGTGTGATTGCTATCTCCTCCTTCTTCTCTTTCATTGCGCATCATAGCAGTCCCCATTCACTTTCTTTAAGTGAAGGGGGAATCTGAGAAGTGCGATGTGATGCCGCTTCAGCTACATGTAATTTCGTCGTGAAGAAGTAATGGGTAAAACGAGTTGAAAAGAAACCTATTTTATCCGCGCTGAATCTGACGAGACAGTTGGTCGCTCATTCTGCTTCCCTCCCGTTTCCGTTTTACTTCTTGCTCTAAAAGTCTCAACAATAAAGAACAGAAGAAAAGAGAAAGGTAAAAGTAAAATATATATATAAGGAAATTCAAAAGAAAAGCACACAATAACCGTAGTAACATTCCAGAGATGCTTCGCCTCAGTAGCCAAAACCTTCGTGGGGTTTTTCACAATGCCCCCACGACTTACCCCTTCGTGAAACCCTTTCGTGATACACCGTTCGATCAAGACCGAACTCGTTTCGATAAAGCCAACGATGCAACAGCAAGTGGGAAGCTCGACGCGAGTCAGAGGTGGCCAGCTTGGATGGAGGAGGGGGCTGACGGGACAGGGTACGGGATCGGCTTACACCGCACGCACCCGCTTTCTCCGCTGAAGGGAAACCTGAAGCGTGGTGCGAAGGATATACCGCGAGTGCTTAACATGATGATTCAGGGAGTGTGGCACAAGAGTGGGAATAAACTCTATTTCAGAGGTGGCAAACCTCCTAACCCTAGTGTTCACCCGTACTTAACCGGGGAGCCCTGTCCCGTGTACGGCTGGAAAGTGACGGACCCGAATGTTATTCGAGGCTTTCACGTCCCCAATGTGGACAAGGAGAAGATGCGGTACAAGCCTTATGTGGCGCTGCATGAGCGACGTCTGCTCGGTGAGGAGGGCCTCGTGCCTTCCTCTGGAAATGGAGATCCTAGGAAGGGTTCAAGTGGTACCACCAAGAGTCTCACCTCACGAACAGGGGAAGTTGAGAAGAAACCGCTTGTTAAACGGCTCTTCTTTTGGCAGTAAAAGATACAAAAATCTGCAAAAACAAATATTGAGAAGCTTCCACTTGAATGCTTAGGGTTGACACACTATCAAATGTTTAAATTTCTACGTTGCCTTTTTTCAAATTACTACTATTGAAGAAATGAAAAACAAAATAAAAAGATCAAGAAAAAAACAGTAGTGCCTACATTTTTCGGACTTGGATTCATTCAATAGGATAAGTCACGTTTTTTTACCTATACACTATCAACAGGAGAGAAAAGATAAAGAAAAAATTCAAGAAGAAAAAATTATAATTTGCGCTTCTTTACTCTTGTGACAGGACTCACTTTATTTTATTCAAAGGCATTTGACACTAGTGGAAAGAAGAACCATCACTCTCTCTCACAACACTCAGCACCGTAGATTATTATCGATCGAGCCCCTTTCTTTTTGGGATCATTGCGTTCCTCATTTTAGTTCTGACGGTTCAGTGTTTCCCGTTCGTTCTGAAATGCCTCCGTCGTTACTGCGCTTTATGCGAACCTCCCTGGGGCAAAAGTCCAAGCTGAAGCCCAATGATGCGTGCAAGACCATGGTGGGGTGTCTGCTGAGTCTCTCGCAGGGGCCAGTGACGACAGACAATGAAGAGGAACAAGAGGAAACGCCGGAAGAGACTTCCCTTTCCCCTCGAGTTGCCGGAGAAGTCTGTGGCAGTGTGGAGGAAGAGAGCGCTGCTGAACGAGGGCCGAGAAGCAGAGAGACGGAGCACTCCGTCTCGACGACGGCACTGTCTTCAGCTCCCCATTTCCCTGTGGTAAGTACGATGGTGGTCGCAAACATTGCGAGTTACATGACCGCTCCCGATACCGCCGTACTCGCGGCGTCTCGCTACAACTTGGAGATAGTTAATAGCCTGGGGGACACGCTGGCGGAAGGACGTGTGCTGCACCAGCCCACCGGGACGCAAGGTCGATACTACGGCCTTCACACCACCGCTGGCCACGTGTGGGTATCCACCGAGGATGGGCTTTCGGCGATGCGGCTGCCATCCTCGGCTTCCTTCTCGGAGCGGACGGAGACGGAGGAGAAGCATTTCCACCCCTTCTCTGGCGTTGCGACACGCGGGGCGGAAGCGAGGGGCACCTCCTTTACTGCACCGCCATCGACCAGCTCGACACGCTACACCCGGCGGCGGAACGACGAGATGGAGGTCGTGGCGGAGCTTCCCATGCCTTACGACTCCTCTGAACAGATCCTGTGCTTCACGTGCACCCCAGACGGGTCGTATCTCGCCACAGGGAACGGCATCTCCAACCTCTCAGTCTATCGATGCACCCTGCACTCCTTTCCCGGCTCGATTGATCTCCTCTACGAGTTCACGGGGCACACGGACAATGTGCGGCACCTGCAGTTCACGCAGCACCCGAACCCCTTGGACTTCCAGCCGGAACAAGATGCCGGAACGGTTCAGCAGCAGGGCCCGAGTCTGCTACTGTACAGCTCCGGCGACGACGGCCGGATTTGCCAATGGGACCTCCAGAAGGGGGTGTTACTGCGCTGCATGACGTACGGGGAGCGCTGGCTGGGGGTGTTCGAGGTGTCCTACTGGAGCGGCCGGATGGCGATCGCGTCCAACAAACCCATGCTGGTGATTCATCAAGCTGCCCCTGAGACCGAAAACTCCACCTCCGCTGCCATTCGACCAGCTCGAGTGGGGTTGGATGCGAACTTGATGCAGCTGGAGGGCGGCAACTTTGTCTTCAGGCGGTACACTCTCCCAACAACGTCCTCGTCTCCTGCTCACCCCCCTGCTGGAAGGAGCCCGCACACTTCACTGTATCAACGATCTTCAGTGTCCGATGACACGGGGAATAGTACCCTGGACACTCCTTCGCCGCTATGGCTCGGTGCCTCGCGGAACGCTCTGCTGGAGGCGATGCAGGGCTTACCCCTCCCTCCCGCCAGCAATGCCAATAACCGCAGCAACCGCAGCGAGAATAGCAATAGAGGAACAGGCGCGAGTGGAGGAAGCGCCTCACCCGCACATGTTGTGGCGACTCAGCATTGCCCCCGCCTGCACCTGGAGACGATCACTCTCATCACGGGTGCTCACAAGGGGACGCTTACCGCGGCTAAGTTCACTGAAGACAGTGAGTGGGTCGCCAGTGTAGGGGAGGACGAGGTGATTGCTATCTCCTCCGTGTGCGAGCGGCCACAGCGACTATTCCGCTGTCTCGAAGGTCTCACTCGCCGAAATTGCTTTACACTGTACAACGTTCTGCTCTCTGTGGGGGTTTTGACGGGCCCACCTCGCTCATCGGTGATTGTGGTGATTGCGTGTGCCTCGGACGGGACTCTGATTCAATGGGTCGTCGATCCGAGAGATGATCGAAGCTCGTACACCAAGAAGGTGCAGCTCTACAACCTAGGGACCTTGATGGCCGTGGATGTGCAGCCCGTCCCACCTAGTATCCCACCCATGTTCTACTTCTAACAACGAGGTTATGGTGTGTGAGAGTTTATTCATTCCCTCCAGAGATACTTGAGTGACCGTACGAGATCAGTGTGAACGATGGGAGACGGTGCAGAGTCTCTGATTTCCAAGAAAAACTCCCCGTCTCTGTTACGTCGGAGTACGCCAGCGATCCAATGGTGGCGAACGTAGAGAGGAAAGAAGAGATGGGTTCTCTTTTTCATGGCGTCCTTGAGCCAATGCACTCGATCAACGCGATCCTTCAGTCGCGGGAGAGTGCTGCACGGCAGAACCGAGCCTTTGGGAAGGTATCTTTCGAATATGGCATCCAACTCGACATTGGACGTCATTCCTTCGGCGAAAGATCCACCTTCATAGATGGGGAAGCCCCGATCCCCCTTTCGACCCGTGTAGTCGGACACCTGACGCACGGGTTTTACTCGTTTTTTGACGAGTCGAGGGCTTCACCGCCGACGCGGCTGTACCTTCTATCGCTGGCTTGTCTTACGCGGTACGACTGCTGTGGCTTGGTAGTGGCACGAAACTTGGGCTGGGTGTAATAGTGCTGAGGCATCGGGCGATACGGAGCAAAACGTTCACGGAGCTCCTTTACAGCCTTCCAGATATCACAATTAGTCTGCTTAATCTGTTGATCCAGCTGTGCGCACGCATCGTTTATGATCCCCACATCTACGCATTAACTATTCCCTTTTCCTGAAGCCATGATGAGGTTATGATTCAAGGCGTCTACAAAAGTCGTCTCCATCATTTACTTCTTTGGTTTCTTCTTCTTTTTTCGTGGTTGACTTTATTAAAACCTTATTGTTTTAGTTACGCGAGTACATGGTACCCAAATTATTTCCTATTCTTTTCATTCTACCTTTCAATTTCCATCTCTCCATATATATATTTTAACTCTTTCTCTATATTTTTATTATTATGCTGAAGTACAGCAATAGAATGACCCATGGACGTTCGTTTCCCCTGCTAATGAAATACCTGGCGTTTCTTTGTCGAAAGACGTCTCTTTTTTCACCACAAAAAAAAACAACAAACTTGAGAGCTAGCCCCTCTTCTTACAGAGAAAGAGAAATACAGGAAAAGAAGGAGAAACGGAGGAAATCTATGTACAGGAAGATTCTGCATAAGATTAGGTTAAAAGTAAAAACAACAGCAAACATTTTTTATCTTCGAAAGAAAACAACAAGCAAAGAGGTGACATGACCGCTTACAGTTGACAAGATGTGCAGAGTAAGGAAATACGGTTTCTGTGGAGTACTTTTTCTGAGACTGGAATGATGTAGTGATGGAGACTCTTGGTAGGTATACGCTCTCTCTCACTATCTTCTTTTTGTATTTTGTGGTTCTGGTTTGTCCGTAGACACATAGCATTTACATTAATCCTTAAATCTACTTCGCCCCTCATGGCCCTCATTCTGTCGGATACCTCTCTCGTGGAAGCGGAGCGCATCTTAGCCGCCAAAAATGCATTCGAGGTGCTGGAAATACTGCCGATGGACGTCACTCCAGAGCTGGTGCAGCACCAATATGAGAAGAAGGTGCGGCTCTTCAAGCGGCTCTTTCGTAACAAGACTGCGGCCAGTGCCAAGACGAAGCTAGACGAAGCGAAGGCGCGGCTGCTGGACCGTACCTTGCTGGAGAAGGAGGTGCAGCGCTTTAATGCCGCCGAAGTGGCAGTGCAAAACGCCAAGGAAGAGATGAGGGAGCTGGAGCTGCGCACCCGAGCTCTGGAGGCGCGGGCTGCAGCGGTTCTTGAGGCCCGGGCAATGCAAAAAAGAAACAGGGAGCAGGACGAGCAGCAGACGGAAGAAAGTGCCGCTGAATCCCGAGGCGTAAACAAAATTCTTAGTACGCGTGAGGGGGAGGGGGGCGGAGTTGAATAAGAAGGCCATCACCTTTTTTAAGGTGGTAATAGATAGCGGCACTACTATGACTATCATTACCAATTATTACCCTTCAAACTAAACTTCTTACCTTTCTCGCCTGAAAATTTGGACTGCTATTCGTACTGCTACTCTCTCTTTTGCTTTTGTTCGTCCTGAAGGTGATATGGTGCACCAGAGAAGTGAGGGAAAAGAAAACATTTCTTTTCTTACATCAATAAAACATCCACAACACCCATTTAAAACAATCAAAGAGTAACAACTTCTTGTGGTCGCTACTCTTTTCTCTTGCTATGCATTATTACCCTGCACTGAAATCACAATGCTCCGTGGCTCTCTGCTTCTCATTGATTTTTTGTTCTTTCTTTTTAAATATTTTCTTCTCCTTTCATCGAAAAGTTCCGCTCTATTTTAACTTTAGACTATCCACTCTTACCCACTCACACCATAATCATCATGGCTGAGAACCAGGTTGCGATCCAGGAGCAGAACCAGGTGGTGGACTACAACGCCAACCTTCCAGTGACCGAGAACCGCATTGAGGAGATTTTCAATCAGCTGGACGTAGAGAACGCTGGTGTGGTGCGCTTCGAGGAGGCGGTGGACTTCTTCCTTTCACTGGAGCACTTCGGCCTGGAACCGACTGCGGAGACTGCTGAGGCCTACATCAACAAGTTCGCCGCCACCACCCCCGGCGCACTGACGTACGACGAGTTCGCCTGCTTTGTTCTCTCCATCGCCCAGTGGTAAAACAAACCGACAAATCAGTTAAGAAAATATTGAAAAATGAATAAATGGAAGTGAACTGTACTAGAAGAAGTCTGAAGGAGAGAAGAGGGAAGATGTGTTTGTGTGTGTGTGGAGAAGCGAATGGCCGACTTCTATCCCCCGCCCCCCCTCCTCAACAGTGGTAGTTGCTGCAGTGACGCTTTGTATCTCTGCCCTAGGAGTAGATCCCTTAGAAGTTTCAACTGTCTTCTCGTGCGTCCGTCTCCCCTTTTCGACGTTTAGTACACGAATTTTATTTTATTTTTTCCTATTTGATCGTCCGGCACAATTGTTTTTCCACCTTTTTTTTATGAGTTGAACTTGCACACCTGTACAGAAAATTTGTTCTAGTTGTATATATTACCCCCACCTCACAGAGGAGATTTCGTCCAGTCTCTTTGCATATTACGTCATACACTTTGTTTATTTCCTGACAGAGTAGTCGTGAGAAAGCGCAGGAAGTGAGTGTACGAAGAAACGATGTAAAAAACAAACAAGAAAAGTAGGAGAAACCGCACAGAGTACTCACCACCAGCCCACCAAAGAGAAAAAATAAAGAAAAAGAATCGGAACGAACCGACTTCCGAGGGGATTAAATGGTGTTTATCTCCTTATTGGTCGTGTGTGAGCAATTCAAATTTCTAATATGGTTTTAATTCTTTTTTTTCCCTTTGAATTTCCCATGTGAGATGATTGTCTGTGTGGAAGAATACGCAAGGGGCAAGCCATTGAATCCACTACAACCAGAGAGGTGACATTGCATATTATAGCCTTCTTGAAGATCCTGCACATTTACACCTGCGTTACAGCGAGTCGGACAACTCAACCGAAAGACAAACAAACGAACGAACGACAGATTCCTCCGGATAAAAGAAGTAACAGTGCATTCATAAATGAATGCAGTGATGGATCTCTCTACTTCACTGCTGCTGGTACTACTAAAGAACATCGCTACCTTTAATCTTCCTATTCTTTTTTATCTCAATGTTTTGCTATATACAATATATGACACAGTTCCTTTCTTTTTTTTTAGTGCACTCTTCCATCGATATCATGCAGCGCAGCCTCATTGCCGGCCACAACAACAACCGCCACCTGACCAACGATGAGATTGAGAACAACATCGGCGGTCTCCCCGTGACGGACAACCGCATCCAGGAGCTGTTTGACAACCTCGATGCGGAGCACACCGGCTCTGTGCCGCTGGATGCGGTGAAGCAGTTCTACATGGGCCTGGAGCACTACGGCCTGGAGCCCTCCGACCGCGAGGTGGACGAGCTGGTTCGCAAGCACGCCACCACCTCCCCCGATGCCCTCACCTACGACGAGTTCGCGTGCTTTGTGCTCGGTCTTGCCCAGTGGTAAGTCACGTGAATAGACTCTTAAAAGGGGTAAAAGAAGAGCAAGCAGAGAACGTACACCTACGTGATGTACATGTGTTTGTGGTGCGAGATCGAGAGATATTGATTCTGTGAAGACAGAGATGTGGACCATATGGATGTGGCGTCTCATGTGATGTTCTCTGTTTCTCTTCTGTGTGTATATATATATATATAAGGATATGATAGTACGTTGTTCCTTCTTTTAAATATATAGTTTTTGATAGATTAGTTTTTCTGTATTGAATGCGTAACGGAACGGAATAGATGCGAGTTGAGCCCTTTGCTTTGTACTTGGCTATGTATCGATCAATTGCCTTTAAAGGTTGTGAGGAAGGTCATTGACGGATGTGTTTGTTTCTTTCTAGCGGATATCAGTTTAAACGTCTCACAGAAGTATTTATTGTTATTATAGGACAATAGAATCTACCATTGAAAGAAAACCAATCCAGAGATAAATATAGAAAGGATTACTAATAAAACCTACTAAAGTCCATCTGAAATCTGCCGAAGTATTGCAAAACTCTCCTTTTACATTTCCTTCGATGCCCTTTTTATTTTGTTCTTATTTTTTATATTTCAACGCGAGATTTTGCTTTTCAGTTCTTTCGTCCGATAACTCCTTTTAGCTCACTCGACTCTTTTGTAATTTCGACGCAATGGCTCTAGCAATCCCTGTGAACAAGAATAACGGCGGTGTGTCCAAGTCTATCGAGCAGCTGTTGGAAACCAACATCTCCCTAACCCCGCTAACGGTGACGCAGATCGAGCGCTTCTACCAGTTTCTGGATAAGGACAACAAGGGCTACGTCGCCGTCGATGCTCTTCGTGAATGGTACAAGGGAATAGACTTCATGGGCACTAACCCCACCGAGCGCGAGATTGAGTTCGCCCTTCACGAGAACATTCACACCGTGGAGGAGGGTTTAACGTTTGACGAGTTCGTGATTTTCATTCTGAACATCTCCCGCTGGTAAATGAAGGCTGTACAAGTTAGAAAGAGAAAGAGAGAGAATGCCGTGGAGTCTCCATTGCTGTGTTGACAGCAAGTGTAACCGTTACTTTCTCAGGATAGAAAGGGTATTAGCTTTAACAACGGAATTTTAATTTATGATTTTTTTTATTGTGACTGAAAACTTCACACATCAACAGCAACCACAAAAAAGAAAAAAAAAACGAAAAAAGAGAGAGAGAAAAAGGAGAAGCAAAAAAAAAATAATCCATTAACACCAACAACACCACCACAACGAACGACAATAGACAGGGCATAGACAAACTCTTTATTGACACATCGTTAGCGATACGACCGTGTTGCACATGGGTGAACGAAGAGGCGGAGGCCGTTTCGAGATTTATCTCTCTAGCCCTGACCCATCAATGAGGAGAAGTGATGCTCGTGTTGGATGCTTTGCTCGTGCTGGTGCCATTCACTAGGAAATAAAACTGGCCTTTGGAGCTCCCTTTTTCGTGGATGTAAAATTAACACAACAAGCTCATATGTATTTTTTCCCTCTTCCATCGTAGTTTTTAAATTTGAGATTTGTGAGTCCGTTGTTGAGAAGAAGAAGAAACAGATGGATGCTCATACTATTGCCTCACATTCACTACTATTCACCAGATGCACATACCACTCCTGAGTCTGTCCCTCTATTCCCTGCGGTGACTTTATGTACAGTCCTTTCCACCTCCCTCCCTCGCTTTCGCCAGTGTGTGTGATGAAACCATTCCCATTCATTGATTCTATTCCTTTTTTTTCTCTTTCTTCTCTTCTTCTCTTTCCGCTCCAGTTTTCTTGATGTACCTTTTTAGATGGGGTGGGAGGGAGTACGAGATCATTGTCCCTGTTTTCTCTTTTGGTACCGTCCCCGTTGTCGGCGCACTGTTTGCTGCTTTTGTTTTTATTCGTTCTGGTGTTTCTGAGGAGGTGCAGCCCTAACCCACAAGATAATCTGTGCCAGCCGTGAAAGGAAAGATTGGAGAGGGGAATGAAAAAAAGGAAAAAAAAAGAGTGATTACAACGGACTAGATATGAATTTGAAAAATAATAATTAAAATGAAAACTGAAAAATAAATCAACAACAACAAAAAAGAAGGAATACACAACATGGCATACATGTGATATTATTATTCACCATTCATTATTTTTTTTTTGAACACACTTTCGTATAGCACTGCTTTACGAAGTCATTCCTGTGTACTCTCGTCATCACGAGGAGTCGAGCTGGCCAATCGTTCTGTCACTCTGTTTCGCTCTCTCTCTTTTTGTTTTTGTTTTTGTCTGCGTATATGGAAAATCTTATAACACTACTCGTGTATACAACGAATCACCCAAAAATAGTTTTTAGTGCACTCCTCCATCGACATCATGCAGCGCAGCCTCATTGCCGGCCACAACAACAACCGCCACCTGACCAACGATGAGATTGAGAACAACATCGGCGGTCTCCCCGTGACGGACAACCGCATCCAGGAGCTGTTTGACAACCTCGATGCGGAGCACACCGGCTCTGTGCCGCTGGATGCGGTGAAGCAGTTCTACATGGGCCTGGAGCACTACGGCCTGGAGCCCTCCGACCGCGAGGTGGACGAGCTGGTTCGCAAGCACGCCACCACCTCCCCCGATGCCCTCACCTACGACGAGTTCGCGTGCTTTGTGCTCGGTCTTGCCCAGTGGTAAGATGAGCGTGATAATGACTACTCAGCCCACGCGTCATTTGTTACGGTTGTACGTATAAGCTACATGTGAATATGAAGGCAATCGAATCTTGTCTAACAATACATTCAAGGTTCGCCTAATCTAAAGCGACAAAAATTTAAATGAGTGAAAGAAGATGAGTATTGCCGTGCGTTCAGCTGCATTACGGTGGATGTAGACGAAAGAGTGAGCCGTAGGTGCACAAGCAGTTCCGCTTTCTTTTTTGATTGGCCATCAGATTTCTTATATTTGAACCCCTCTCTTGTTTTTGTTTTTCTCTTTTCTTTCTCTCTTTTTCTGGGCCTGCTAATTTAGCTCGGCATTTATTTTACCTCACGTACTTTTAGTTCACTCCTCCATCGACATCATGCAGCGCAGCCTCATTGCCGGCCACAACAACAACCGCCACCTGACCAACGATGAGATTGAGAACAACATCGGCGGTCTCCCCGTGACGGACAACCGCATCCAGGAGCTGTTTGACAACCTCGATGCGGAGCACACCGGCTCTGTGCCGCTGGATGCGGTGAAGCAGTTCTACATGGGCCTGGAGCACTACGGCCTGGAGCCCTCCGACCGCGAGGTGGACGAGCTGGTTCGCAAGCACGCCACCACCTCCCCCGATGCCCTCACCTACGACGAGTTCGCGTGCTTTGTGCTCGGTCTTGCCCAGTGGTAAGATGAGTGAGTTTAGCGTGTTTATACCCTTCTTTTTTGGTATGATTATTATTTATTAAGTATGTAAGGTTTCTACGTACGTGCATTATTTGTACCTTTGCCGTGCGTGACAGATGTGAATATAATACGGATTCTCGGGGCCAATCTGATTGACTCACACACACAAAAAATAAATACGAAGACATAAATAAATGGAAGGAGGCGGTGGTGTCAGCGTGATGGTGACTCACAACGGTTAAGACTGGTACACTTTCTCTCTTTCGGAGAATGCATAACAGAACGGAAAGCCCTTGTGGTGCTATTTTTTTCCTTTTTTTTTGTTTTCCTTTCTCTGTTCCTTTTTGAAATTGAATGTCACAAATGTATTGTTTGACCAAATACACGACAGTTCCTTACTTGTTTTTAGTGCACTCCTCCATCGACATCATGCAGCGCAGCCTCATTGCCGGCCACAACAACAACCGCCACCTGACCAACGATGAGATTGAGAACAACATCGGCGGTCTCCCCGTGACGGACAACCGCATCCAGGAGCTGTTTGACAACCTCGATGCGGAGCACACCGGCTCTGTGCCGCTGGATGCGGTGAAGCAGTTCTACATGGGCCTGGAGCACTACGGCCTGGAGCCCTCCGACCGCGAGGTGGACGAGCTGGTTCGCAAGCACGCCACCACCTCCCCCGATGCCCTCACCTACGACGAGTTCGCGTGCTTTGTGCTCGGTCTTGCCCAGTGGTAAATTTTGTGGTTGCAAGCTGTAAAATATATGGAGAAAGGGATTATGTACATACGTAAAACTTTTATTTTAAAAAAAATATTTTGGATTATCAAAAGACATTTTTTTTTTTTGCTGTGTTTCTGCAAGGAAAATCCAGGGGTGAGGTACTGGCTGCCTTATATGTTCTCCTGCGATACATAGAAGATGGAAAACATGCGATTATTGTTTTTAATGCGTTTATCTTTCTTATTTTTCTCTAGATTGCTTTCTAGCTTTGTTTTTAGTGCACTCCTCCATCGACATCATGCAGCGCAGCCTCATTGCCGGCCACAACAACAACCGCCACCTGACCAACGATGAGATTGAGAACAACATCGGCGGTCTCCCCGTGACGGACAACCGCATCCAGGAGCTGTTTGACAACCTCGATGCGGAGCACACCGGCTCTGTGCCGCTGGATGCGGTGAAGCAGTTCTACATGGGCCTGGAGCACTACGGCCTGGAGCCCTCCGACCGCGAGGTGGACGAGCTGGTTCGCAAGCACGCCACCACCTCCCCCGATGCCCTCACCTACGACGAGTTCGCGTGCTTTGTGCTCGGTCTTGCCCAGTGGTAAGATGAATGATGTGAGGATGTTACGGTGGTTAGTAATGACTAATTTCTGTTTGGTTTCGGCTTTTCTTTGAAATACTGTATCAGCCCCCTCCTTTGCCGCGATGACTTTTTTATTTTGAGTTTTTTGTTTCTATTTATATGCTTCAAGATGTATAGTGTACCAACCCAACCTTCTGGAATACTTTTGTTTCCAGAGTTTCAAATCATGCCGAAAAAATAAACATAATAATGTGTCGAGATCGAATGGCATGTGCTCAGATTGCGTGAGGTAGGAGAGATGGTGCTGTTGTGTCTTCTGTTCTGATGCTAAATATGTATTTTTTATATATTCTTTTATAATTTCTTTTTTTTTTGTTAGGAGAGGCTGTTTTTGGAAATTATTTTTTTGTAGATTGTTTTTGTTCTGAATTTTTTTGCATCGGTTTCGCTTTTCTCTTTTTTCTTCGTTTCCATCGTTTATCGTGGTGGATCCCTTACCGAACAATCCCCCTTTCAGTAACGGATTAAGAACATCTCGTATGCACAGAAGTGCCGGTGTCTTCTAGAGACAGCACCAGCACCCAATCGTGAATACCACCACAAAGCGAAAGCCATTGTTTTTCACGTTCCACATTCTTGATGACGGTTCCAGTGCGCTCCGGGGCGGATTCCCTCGCCGAGTCTCTTCCAGTGGAAGTGTGGTGTCTCATTGAATCTTTTCTTTCCGTGCGGGATCTCCTCGAGTGCGGGAGGGTCTGCAGACATCTCCGTCACGCCAGCCTGCAGCTTTTTCCTGGAGCACCCCCACCCCTACCGCCTTGCTCGTGTGGGACCTCACGGGGCGCGGATGCTGAAAGAGCAGAGAAACTTCAGCATCGCCACCGTTGTGCGAAGACGAGAGCAAAGCCGCGCGCTCCCAGATGTGGATCGCGACCCGCACACACAGATGTGGGTGGGGGCCGCCATTACTTCACTCAGCCCTGGGTGCGAACGAATCACGTGGAGCTCTGCCCCCCTGGAGAGGTGCTGTGCTGTGGGTACATGTCTCGCCAGCGCAAGCTCATGGTACTGGTGAGCAGTGCGTCGGACGGGGTGGCGGAAGAGCCCGAGTGCTACGCTTACATGAAGTGGGTCCCTCCGCTCGCCTATGAGCGCCAGCAGGAAGCAAAGACGAGGAAAGATGGGAGTGGAACACTGTCACCACCGTCGTCCCCTCACGTCAAGCGACCGCTTTCATGCACTGATTTCTTTGGCGTAGACGAGGAGGATGAGGAAGAGAAGGCGACACTGAGGAGCATCGCCATGGAGAGTCTTGATTCTGAGCCAAAGCACTCTGCTGGAGTCCAGCGTGGAGTGCCATGCGGCTGTTCTCTCTGCCACCAGCGACAAGGGAGCCGAAATCCGGAGGGAACGGTGGAAAAGGAGAGGGAGGATCGAGAAGGAGAAGCGGATTGTCTCGATGAGGACGAATGCCTTTTTCTGCTCGAGGCTACGACGGGCTTGCCCTTCACTTCTCGTGTGGAGCTGCCGATGGTCTTCGCGGATCCGGGATCTCATGTAGAGTTCCAAGGCAGCCGGTATCTCGTTTGCACGTGTCGTGATGGAGAGCTACTGCTGCTTGACGCTGTACAGGAGTCTCTCGTGGAGTTGCCCTTGGATATTCACACATTTCACTCATCGCCCAGCGGGAATCGATTCGTTGTGGAGGACGCAGGACACTTTTACTACTGCAACGCTGCGGAACAGCTGGTGCCACACTCGCATTTCCCATCCAGACGCTCGTGGTTTCGCAGTCGTCCTCACAGCAGCAATGACGTGATGAGTTCTCATTCCATCTCTTCGTGGAGTAGTGACTACGAACAAGCGGCTTCATGGAGTAGAGAGCCCGCACGAGGGCTGCACGCGCCGGAGTCTCGGACTCTGCAGCCGCAGCAGAGCGTTTCGGCGCCTGGCGCTGGTGTTTCACTGTCTCTCGCTCCACTTCGAGTCTCCCGTGAGTCTTCTTTCGCTTCCTCCGACGCCCCCTCGTTGGAAGTGCGCGTGGGTTCCTCCGCCAGGGAGGCGAGCTGGTCCCGCACCACCAGCTGCAGCAGGACCGCTTTGTCTGCGACATCCGCCGTAGAGGGCAGCGTCGCCGCTCCGACGGAAGCGATGGAGCCCCTCCCTCCTCGTCCTCCGCCCCCCTCCTCCACTGCTCACTGGTGGCCGGCGCCGTTCCACTACCACCTCCTCGAGGAGCCGCTCGAAATGCGGACCGCACCACAACAGGACACACCGGGACTGACCGCTGCGCAACCCCAGACAGTGGCCGGCGAAGGGGTGCGTGGCGGTGAGAACGCACAGGAAGGAATGGAAACCGGACGTTCCCGTCGTTTCTTGTCGAGAAGCAGTGCCAGTGTCTCCGACTACACTGATGAAGCAGAGGAGTCGCTGAGCAGATGCGCCGAGCTCGTGATGGAGTGGAAACTTTGCCTCGAGACGATCCCTCCGCTGGCAATTGGCGCCATTGGCGACAGCAGTGCCGCTTGGCATCAGTTTTGGGTGGGTGAGCGCTCTTTTCTGTACGAAAACGAAGGGGGCTTGGAGTTCTTTTACGAGGTACCTCTGACAGCGGCCGGCAGTGGCTTACGAGAGGGGAGTGAGAACCACAAGGAGGAGGAGGGTACGCACTGCCGCACACTGGAGTGCCGTCCAGGTGTAGTCGTTGTACGAGAGCAGTTGAACTGGAAGCCGGGATGCCATCTCAAGCCAGTTTGTTTCCGGACGAGTCTCTCTGCGACACGCAGAAAGCGTTCCTGTGTAGCGGAGGAGGGGACGGCCACCAGTACCGGTGATGGTGATCCTTCTGATCATCTAGTTCTCACCGCTGCACAAGTGCCTCTGGGCACTAAGGCACACGGCCTTCTCGGCTTACAGCGGAAGGAGGTTGCGGTTGTGGGGTGTGGCGCCACCGCTACTGCGCCGCTGTATGCGAACAAGGACGAGGAGGAGATGCAGTACGACGCCGGGTGGAGGGCAAGCAGGGGGAGCACGAGAGGTGCGGAATCTGAGGATATGGCGTCAGACCGGAAGGCAGCTCCGTACTTCTTGTCGCATTCTACCGTCAGCAGTGTCGCACATGCTGCTGTGTGCTGGAGTGGAACTCGCTCCAACACGATGTGTGGTGCGGTGCTCGGTGATGCGTGTAGCTGCGACGAGTACGTTTTCCTTGATGCGCAAGCGTCAGTGCTTCACGTCGTGCAGTGTGCCTTCCCTGCGTGTGCGGGATCCTCTCGCCTGGAAGCGTTGCGTGTGGCGAGGAGCTTTGCCACGAGAGAGTCTGCCACTGCAACGGCACGCTCCCGTGGTGTGTGGAGTCACTCGTCGGGGTGCAGTGCCGTTCAGTTCTATCGTCCGCATGGAATTGTGTTGCAGTGCCGCTCACACTTCCTACAAACAGTATTGCCCCCACGGACGAAAGTGCTGGGCGTGCAAATTGTCACTCCCGAAACGTTTCGTCCGCAGTACCCCGTCGCCCTTTGGGACTCCTCTTCCTCTCTCCACTCTTCCACTGGAATGAGCGGGGGTAGAGGGGATGGAGTGTGGCTGCTGCATTTGCATCACGAGGGACGTGGACAGAACTCCTGTGCGGCGTCTCACGTCTCACAGCATTCGTTTCTCTTCCTGTCCTCGGATTTGTCAGCGCGCCGTCCGCTCGGGGTGGTGGACCACTTGGTGTGGCAGCCCGGCGAGGGTGGTGAGCCGCGACCCCCTTTGCTACTGCAGGACCGCGGCTGCCTGCTCTTCCCAGAGGCGAGCACCGGTGCGTACTACTACCAGGATGAAGGCGGCGCTGCTGCCCAGCTGGAGTTACCGCCTCGCACTTCCGCAGGGGTTTCCCACTCGTTGGGCCACCACCGCCTGACTGCCACTTTACAGCACTTCCCTACGTCTGCAGCGCTGCCAAGACGCGTCGTGGGCTCCTCCTCGGGTTGTAATGCTCTACACGGGCAGGCCATTACCAGCGGCTATGGCTTCGTCATTCGCTTTCCTTTTATCGTGCCTGCCGGCTCTTCATCGATGAAGGACGTCGGTGGAGGGGACTGCCGCACCCTCTCGCGGCTGCCGCACCCTTCTCAGCAGGCTTCCTCGTGGCACTGCTCCGCGGCAGAGCCGAAGCATCCCCCTCCTCCTCGTTGTCCTCGTGTACAGCAAGGGGACGACCCCTGCGGCACTGGCAGGCAAGGCCGAAAGGTCAAGGGTGACACCTCTCGCAGCTGGAGGGATGCGGTGTGCCGCCTGCTGTGCAGGTCCGTCGCGGTGCTGCGACCCAACCCGTACACGGTTGTCACCATGCTCTCTCTCGTGTCGTGCTACATGGTGGCAACGTCGCTGGTGTGGACGCTACTAGAGCTGCTATGGGGACTCTGGTCCGTTCTTGGTATGGGCGGCGCTTTTCTTTACCCCCCGTTGTCGCTTCAGCCCTCGCAGAGCGTCCGCTCGGCCTCCCCGGCCTGTGGCGTGATTCCAGCCAGCAGCTTCTCTGTCTTCTCTTTCTTCTCGCTTTCGTACTCTCCCTCTATTGTATTTCAACCACCTCACAACCACAGCCTTACCCTCCCCCTAACACCAAACTTCGTGGAAGGAACTGCTACAGCCCTCGGGCGGTGCAGGGCTGCAGGAGATGCTACTGAGGGAGAAGGCGTCACTGCCGTGTGGGGGGGCTACACGGTCTCGCAGCTGATCTACAGAGTTGCCATTCTCTCGTCAGCGCTGTATATTACTCATTACACTCTGTGAACTAAAGAAAAAGACGACGGGAAGCGTCGTTGTGTCTTCTTTCACATATGGAGATAAGATCCCATCGGAAACACCGCTGAACATCAACCAACCAACCAAATTATTGATTTTTTCTTCCAGCTTCTCTACCATCAAGCCTCACTGTCTTGTTTTTCCTTATGCCACCGAATACAGCTTCTGCAATTCATGATGCCGTACTTCATTGTTTTCTCATTCATATCTCTATGAACCTTTTTTAACTTTCCTGGTTTTTTAGTGGTCCGCAACTCATCCCCCATATCCGTTTCAATTGACTGCGGCAACATAAGCGTCCTCCTTGACCGTGTGAAGTTACCGGATGATCGCCGATCACTTCTCTTCATCAGGCCAGACTTCTTTGCTTTGATGGCTTACAAGGGCGAGGTGAAATGCAATGCGTGCTGTGGCGCGATTAAGCTCTGTGACTGGTTCCGGTGTAACAACTGCGAGAACAGAGACTATTGCCGCTCGTGCCTCATCAAAGAGAGCTTCTCTCACTCGAAGTCCCACACCTTCACTCCCATGAGCGTGTTTCAGAGCCTTTCCTACGATCTCATTGAAGCAGAATGCTTAGCCGTGGAGAAGAAGTCAGTTTCGAAAAAGCATCTTTTAGCAGTCAATTTAAACTTTCGCCAAAAACAGCTCCAACGTTCGGTGTGTGACGGTTGTGGCAAGAAACTCGTCCTGTCGGATTGTTATCGCTGTAACAAGTGCTGCGATTATGATCTGTGCAGGTCGTGCTTCAACAGCACTTCGCTCTCACATCCTTCAGATCATACATTTTCACCCATGAACGTGTTCCGCGAGATCGGCTTTCGGTTCGCGCTACACCAGTGCCTATTGGAGGCAAAGAAGAAAGAGCAGGAAGACTGTGCGATGCGGCTCACGATTGAGGCAACAATGGAAACAGTGTCGCTCAAGGTGACACACGTATGTGATCAGTGCAACAAGAAGAGTCTTACTCCAGCGGACTGGTACCGCTGCAACGATTGCCGAGACTTCGATCTGTGCGCCAAATGCTTTAAGGACTCTAGCTTGACCCATTCCACGTATCACAAGTTTACACCCATGGGTGTGTTTCAACAGGCGAGGGCCGCCATCTCCGAGTGGTATGTAAAAACAGAAGAGAACCGTACGGAAGGAAATAAGATTCGTACGGAGGAAAATAAGATTCGTACGGAGGAAAATAAGATTCCCAACAGAAAGGAAAAGTTCCTTAATGTTCTCTTCAACGGCGAAACGTGTGAGTGCTGCCACACAAGACACCAGACCATGCCAGAGTTGCTGAATTGCGTCTTCAAAATTCAGCGGCTGTGAAGAAAGAGCAGCACACCGCCTGTATCTCTCTCGATCCGAATACCCTTTTCTGATACAGAGACGAGCAAAGAACGAAGACCCACACCACACACCACAAAAGACCGAATTAGTCTCTTGGTTATCCTTCCTTCTGATGAGGAATGGAGCAAAACAAACAAGCAAATATATATAACGAAAATAATACAGATAACCGATGTAGGGAACGAGAAAATCGTTAGAAAAAGGGGGAAAAAAACACGCTACATTTTAGAGTAACATCACATTTTTTTGTAGAAGTATGCTGTTGCTCTTTCATGAAGCGATCTTGAAGAATACATACTTATGTGTCCTTCTGTTTATAAATCGGCGATGCATTTTTTTTTTTTTTTAGCTTTATTTTTCGCGTTCTAGAAGAGAATTCTTCTTTTAAGAGATGCGGCGAAAGTGTGCTTTTGTTTTTATATATTTTCCTTTATTTCGTTTTTATAATGACTATTATTATTATTATATATAAAAAAAAAATAGAAAAGAAAATATTACATCCCTAAAAGGGTGGGGCCTTTGGCCCAATGAACCATTAACCATTATTATCTTTGATACATCCAGGAAGAATGTATGAAAAACTCATCCGCTGTAACAATATTTTTTCCAGTGTTTTTCCGTTTCTCTACCTTTTTTTTTTCCCCTTATCGCCGTTTTTCTGATAGAAGTCCTTTCCATTAAGAGAATTCCATCACCAAGCCTTCAACTAGTATTCGGAGTAAATCGGCCGGTCTCACTTTCGCACGCCCATTACTCCGTCTGCACGATCTTCACTTTTTTTTAAAAAATATTTTCTTAGCTCTTCGTTTTCATCCGACTTTCCGAGAGGTGCGGATGCAATGTCGCGAGATTACCGAGCAGTGCCCTCCTCACTGCTGAAGGATGCCTGCGGAGTGACCAGCAGTCAGAAGGTTCTAGAACAGCTCCGGCAGCAGGAAGCTGTAGAGCATGGGTCCTCTGCCAAGATGGAGACGAGAGGCGCGTCGGCGGACATGTACACGATTCTCTCCTTCTCGGAGGTGATACTGCGACTGGCGCTGCGGGAGGAGCAGCGACTGCTGGCAGCGGAGCGTACCGCCACGCCCCACCGCTACTTCCACCAGCTGGCTCGCCGTGTGCTGGGCACCTTCCGTCAGCTTTCGGACACCCTTCGCCGTTCCCCTCAGGGCTCCACGTCCTCTCCCGCCCATGGACAGTGTCCACCCCACTCGGGCAAAGCAGAAGCCGCGAGAGTGGGGTGCTCCCCCCTTCCTGCGGAGCTCGTACCAGCCTTCTCTACCGTCTCGGTGCTGGTGGACCTCTTTACTGTGTATTTCATTCTTTCCCGGCACGCACAGCTGCGGATGAAGGATGCACTGCACATCTGCGTCAAGCTCCTTCGCTTGTGCCTGTCACGTATACCAGCAGTTCAAGGAGCAAGGAGCTCCATCGACTCCCAGAGCAAGACAGACCCTGCAGAGGTCGAGGCGTGTCTCGATCCACTGTATATGCGTTTGATGGCAATGACGTTGAAAGTGTTCCACCGTGTTCCCCACTTCCACGGTGTCCCCATGGACCACCCCACCTTGGACACGGAGAAGCTACTGCAGCATCGGCTGCAGTCCTTTCCCGTGGAGGAATCCCGAAAGTTGTTTCACGTGGAGATCCTTCTCCCTATTGGTCAGGAAGAAGGGCTAATCTCTCAAAGCGCAGGTCCTCCGAGAAGTTTCATTAACACGCTGCTTCAGCTGCTAACCAGGCTTGTCGAGGACATTCCGCTTGCCTTTCCCGAGGTCTGCGCCAGTGTGTTCGATGCCGCTTCGCTACCCGCTACCACCACAGGGAGCCCTTCGCCTGACCTGCAGAAAGGCCAACTTCCCGAGTCATCGCGGAAGCGCTGGCGAGTGGAAGAGAGCGAGTTCTACATAGAATCTGAAATGTGAGATAAAGAGAGAGAGAGGACTATCCAAATAATCGAACGTCGTGCGGTTCAATAATATTGTATATTCTGTACATTTCTCCTTTTAGAAATTAGTCAACAGATCGGAGTGGAAATCCCTTCTTTTTTTTGCGTCGCATTATCACAGGAACCCCTTTTTTTCTCCAACACGAAAAATATTTGAATGAAAAATCAGCTAAAGAAAGACTTAAGAA
This sequence comes from Vickermania spadyakhi, assembly GCA_030849815.1. Taxonomy (NCBI): domain Eukaryota; phylum Euglenozoa; class Kinetoplastea; order Trypanosomatida; family Trypanosomatidae; genus Vickermania; species Vickermania spadyakhi. The sequence continues at coordinate 46,002 of JASAOA010001704.1, forward strand.
ACAAACAAACACAACACAATAATGTGTGCTCCTGTGATCTATTAGTCGTTTTGAGGTGTTCTAAACCGTTTTGCCGTTTCATCCTTTTTACTTTCTTTCTTGAACGGCCAACATGTTTTTGATGGGCTCTTGAAATTCGATCATTTTTTACAATCAGAACTTTTCGGTGAGTGCTACCACCAATTCTCTTTCAACGATTTCGCCGCAGCTCATGCAACACAACGCTGTTGTTCCACCCCGTTTTGACCGGGACAATGATGTAGCGAAGGATGTCACGCAACTAGTAGGCAATACCCCATGCGTTTATCTGAACCGCATGAACCACACCCCTGCTAAGATTGTGCTCAAGCTGGAGTGCGAGAACCCTATGGCCTCCGTCAAGGATCGTCTTGCTTTAGCTATTATCTCGAACTCTGAAGCGGACGGTAAGCTCATCCCCGGCAAATCCGTGATTGTGGAGGCGACGAGTGGCAACACGGGCGTGGGCCTGGCGCACATTGCGGCGATCCGTGGCTACAAGGTGATCATCACGATGCCGGAGTCGATGTCGATCGAACGCCGGTGCCTTCTCGGAATCTTCGGTGCGGAGGTCCATCTTACTCCCGGTCCGATGGGCATGAAAGGCGCGGTGGCCATGGCCAACAAGATCGTCGCCAAGAACCCGAATGCTGTGCTGGCGAACCAGTTTGGTACCAAGTACAACGCTCAGATTCACGAGGAGACAACTGGACCTGAGATTTGGCAACAAACTCAAGGTCACGTGGACGTCTTTATTGCGGGTGTTGGCACTGGCGGTACCCTCACTGGCGTTGCGCGCTACCTCAAGAAGAAGAACCCGAACGTGAAGATCGTCGCCGTGGAGCCGGCGGAGTCGCCGGTGTTGTCTGGTGGGAAGCCTGGCCCGCACAAGATTCAGGGTATCGGACCGGGCTTCATTCCGGATGTGCTGGACATGTCGTTGGTGGATGAGGTGTTTCCTGTAACGGGTGATGACGCGATTGAGACGGCGCAGAAGGTGGCTCGCACGGACGGTATCTTCTGCGGGTTCAGCAGTGGCGCCAACGTTTTTGCAGCGCTGAAGGTTGGCGAGCGACCCGAGTTCGCCGAGAAGACGATTGTGACGGTGATTCCTTCCTTTGGAGAGCGGTACCTCTCCTCGTTGCTCTACAAGGACATTCAGGAGAAGATGCGGAGCCTTCCAGTGATTGACGCTTCTGTGGTGGAGGCGAAATGAACCGCAGAGCGAGCCAGGCCAGATTGCAGCAGTGGAGAGCAACGAAGGAGATCGTGTGGATCGTTGCCGACCTTCCAGTCCAGGCTTTGAACGTAGAATCCGTCTTGTCCTTCGAACTTTCGGTTCACACGGAATGGGATTATTGTGGCAGAGCTCGGCCCCGTCAGTGCTGTATTTGGAGGCTTATGATTCTTGTTGTGCAGCTATTATTGATTGTCTTCCATTTCGTGAAGACGAGTAGAGACGAGATGGGGAGATACAGATACTGTGGGAATGAATACCTTTGTGTGATACGACGATATGTATTCTTCCCGGTTGTATTTGACAGCGGTGTCGCTGATTTTCCTTTTTTTTTTTTTTTTGGAGCTTGTGAAATGAATGAAGAGAGAGTAGAGAAAAGAGACGATGAGGGAAGTAGAGAATAATGTTTCATTATTTGTCGGCAAATAAATATGCTTTGCGCTGGTTTCTTTTTCCTCATTTTCTTTCGCACGTTTTTTCTAATGATATACAGAGGTTACACTCAAAGTGTATTACTTACACTTTTTACATTTTTTATTTTGAGGCAACGACCCTTGGAAAGATAAAACTTAAAACTTGCTTTCCAAAGGTTTTTTAAAATTTCTTTTTACTTCGTGTGTGCTTACCCTTTAACATATATATAAATAAAATTTTCAATATATAAAATGATTCAGATACTGGTTGGGAATTTCGCTGGTGACAAAATGCATAAACTTATTTGCCGCTACTACTGAAGAGGAATGCACTTGGTTACTCTCCCTTTATTCTTTTGAGCAAGAAGAAATGCTGGTTGTGAAACAGGGCTAGTTCGTTTGTGTTGTGAGCTCTTAAATTGCTTTTAAAGACGGTGTTTACTTGTAAATGCGGAAAGAGAATTTGTGGTGAAAGTACAGAACCTTTTGGTTTACACCTCCGCAGTTGTTAGTGATGTGACCTGTGAAGTTAAGTTTTGTTCTTCTTTTTCTTTAGGACTGTGCTTTCCTCTTCTTTTGTGTGTTTTCTGTTCATTCCGTTATATTTTTATGTGTTTTTAATCGTTAGTACTGTCTTGATGAAGGAGAAGCATTCTTTGACCGCAGAGGTGATCGGTAGTAAGGCGTTTCGTAAGAACGAAGAATGCGTGTGGAGTTTTTTATTCGTAACATCGCATTTTCCTATTTAAGACTACCAGAACGTAAGGAACCTCAAAAACAACAACAACAACAACTTAAAAAAAATATAATGTCCTTAAAAAAAAAAAAAAGGACTACAGTTGTATGCGAGCTCTCTTCTCTTCAGAGGCGTTTAATGAATTTCTGTTAGCACTTTCTCCAAAATTACGTGATTTTTTTCTCTTCTTATTTTCCTTTTTTAAAATTATATATATTACTGTTTGTTTGTTTGCTTGGGGAAGCCAGAATCTCTTAGTAGAAAATTAATTTTATTATTATTGTTGTTGTCCTTGCGTCCAGCAGTATTGTCTCTTCTCCTGAACCGCACCCTTCAAGCATCCTCCTCTTGCTCAGCAGTCTTCTTGTTATAGTCTCTGACAGGTAACACCTCCGGTGAAAGTGTCAAGCTATAACTTTGTACTTCCCGGTGCCGACAGCCCAGCGTTTGCTACTTGTTTCTCCCATCTTGTGTTTCCTTTTTGGGTCCATTATTGAGTTTCAACGGCTTTCTATTCTACACACGAGATCTATTCCCGTACAACCATAATAGTTCATGAGTGAAGGAGATCCAATGACGATGACTTCTCACAAGCGCTTCGACCGCGACAATGATGTAGCGAATAATCACGCAGCTGATCCGCCGCACCCCTAGCATTCATTTGCATTGTCTCCGACTACACACGTGCGAGAATTGTGCTCAAGCTGGAGTGCGAGAACCCCATGGCCTCCGTCAAGGATCGTCTTGCTCTGGCTGTTATTGATAATGCGGAAGCGGATGGCAAGCTCATCCCCGGCAAGTCCGTGATTGTGGAGGCGACGAGTGGCAACACGGGCGTGGGCCT
>JASAOA010001705.1:0-49687 GCA_030849815.1 Vickermania spadyakhi
CTCACGCACAGCCTCAGTCTCGGCGAGCTTGGCGCTGGTCTCCTCCAGGGCAGACTCGGTGTCAGCCAGTTTGGCGGCGGTCTCCTCACGCACAGCCTCAGTCTCGGCGAGCTTGACGCTGGTCTCCTTGAGGGCAGACTCGGTATCAGCCAGTTTAGCAGTTGTGTCGTGTAAGGTGTTTGTCATTGCGTGAAACTGTTTTTTGGTATCATCGAGGGCTGTCTCTGTTTGCTGGAGGAGAGTGGTGGTTTCCTGAAGATCTTGCTTGGTGTCGGTCAGATGGCTTCTGGATTCTTCGTGTGCTTTGGTAGCTGCATTAAGATCACGCTGTGTTTGTTGCTGTTGTTCTTGAGAGTTGCACAACTGTGTTTCCGTATCATTTAACCTGGCGGCGGTATCATCAAGAACCTTCTCCAATGAAACGCAGCGATTGCTTATTTCTATGGCAGCAGCTTCTGTTTCAACGAGCTTGCCTTTCGTTGTCTCCAGCTGCTCTATAGTGTCGTCCAAGGTGAGGCTGGTCTGATCGAGAGCAGCTTCCGTATCGGCGAGCTTACCCGCAAGTTCGAGTAGGTGATCCTGTGCTTCCTTCTTCGCTTGCGCAGTAGCTTCGTAGAGCTGTTGAAGGTTAATCAGTTGCTCTGCCAACTCCTGTTCGCTCTGCTGAGAGATGCTCAAGTCCCGTCGGAGTCTGTCGCGCTCCTCCTCCAAGTCGGCAATGATGCGCTTCAAACGCGCTATTTCATCATCGTGTTGTGCTTGCATGGTCCGCTTTTCATCCTCAAAGAAAAGCTTCTGCCGGTCGAGCTCCTCGTCCAAGCCGGTGCGCAGCTCAGCGAGTTTAGTGTTCGCTTCATGCAGTTCTTCCTCTAGCCCTAGGTACTCGCCATACAAAATCTGCATGGGGGCAGCCAACTGCTGCTCCGCCGAACGGATGGAGTTCGCCACGTGATCTTGTTGCTCCTGAAACAGAGCTATGGACTCCTCGTCGAGTGACGACTGTAGCAACTTCGCGTCAAGGTCTTTCATTTGATTAACTAACTTTTCAATGCTGCTCTTGAGCTGAATTTCTGACAGCAAAGCCTCTCTCTTGCGGCGGTACTCGTCCTTGAGACTATCTTCCCACTTCTCCGTCCCCTTTTCTTCGTCCTCTTCATCAATAACGTTCATCCTGGCGTGTGTGGTGATCTGCTTGGCACGGTCTGCAAAGCGTAACGTTTGTACTGATAAATTGGAGTCCTTTGCGCTGGGGGCGATGGTGACCATCATCACCGACACACTGTTACCACCCAAGAAGTCCTTGAGGAGCTTTGTCAGGGTGCTGTTGCGGAACTCAGGAATGTTGTTGTTATCCTTTTTCTTACGGGAAGCGACTGCCTCAATGCAGGACCCAAGGGCCAGCAGAGAGAGGTTGATATTCCGCGCTTCCTCAAAACCGATTCCTTCCTCCGTACCAGCGAGGCGAATACGCTCACAACCTGCAAGATCTGCCATCATAATTCTAGCGCAGCGGGTCTTCATCTCGGAATCATCGTACTCCGTCTGGACCTCCAACGTAAAGAGAGTGTGGGCTCGCGAGGAATGATCGTGGATTTTGGTTTCTGCAAAGGTACGAAGCGGCTCTGCTTTCGTCAGCAGCTCCAACACATCCTTGTAGCTGTGAACCTCTACGTTCTTGGACCCCACCACCGCAAAAGTGTGGTTCTTGAAGTCATTCCTGACAGATAGCTGCTTGCGGTGGTTCAGTAGATCAAACACATCGTCCAGGTACACTTCCAGCATCGAAGCCTTCACGGTGTAGTGCACACCCTTCTGTGCGCTGTTCGCCGCACGAGCGAAGATCATGTTGCACACCCGAGGCACGAGACCCTCGTCCGGCGAACCGAGAGAGCCCGCAGGGCCGTACGTGGTGTAGGTCTTACCACTGCCGGTCTGGCCGTACGCCATCACTGCGGCGTTGTAGCCAGACAGCACATTCTCCACCAGCGGGCGGCCCACCTCATCAAAGACATCGTCCTGTGTGGCGGGGCGGCGGTGGTGTGGCGAGTCGCGATCGTTACTCCAGAAGCAGCCGTCGAAGGTGAAGACGAAGTTGCCCTTTTGGGGTACTGCCACCTCTACCGTCTCGTCCTTCATCGCCACGGCCAGCTGGGCGGAGTGCTCCTTCTCCGCGAAGGCACGCACACGCACGTACACGTTCACACGTCCGTTCTGCCGAATACTCTCACCCTTCTGACGCCCGACAGTCGAGCTGGTGCGCTTAAAAGCACTTCCAGCTGTGGAGTTGGAGCGTTCCATGTTAGGGGAGGCGACGGTACTGGAATTGCGACGCCTGGCGCTGCGGGGAGTAGCCCCTGAGGGTGGCAGCAGTGCCATCTGGCGCTGTGGTGTGGACACACTGTTGCGATTGGGAGTGGTGGGCGGTAGGCTCGATGTCCGTGAGCTGGCGCTGACTTTGGTAGAATTGTTGCGCTTAAACTCCATGATAAAGAGTGGGGAATGGAAGTGCGCCAAGAAGTGTCGTACAGCTCACCGTATGTGAAACGAAACAGGGTGCTATATAGACTGACGGCACAGGGATCGATTTGAAATCCGGGTGAAATGAGAAAAAATAAATAAGGGGTACAAGTGGAAATGAAAAGTACAACGCACAAAAAACAGTGCTGCTCTTTATTCTGTGTGTGTGTGTGTGTGTGTTGAAAAATAGTAGTGCCGTCGAGTTTTATTAGAAAACGAACAAGAGCCTAGGCCACAGTAAGAAACTAGTAAGTTGGAAGTTTATTTTCTTTGAAGAAAAAAAATAGAACTGGAGGATAGGAGCTACATGGAGGACAAGCACAACAGAAAAGGGAAAAAAAAAAAATACGGCAGAAGAGAACCAACACAGAGATGACACGCTTTAGCCCCGCCGCTTACGAAACAAGACAGGAAGATCGATTAGAACACCAAGTTCGGTAAAAATTATGTCATTAAGTCTTGAGGTGGTATAAAGAGATCAATACAACGGGGACATAAATTCCCTATTCATAAAATCGGTTCTGGCTCTTCAGTGGTAGGCGGAGTTTTGGTCTTTCGAAGAACGGCTTCCGGCACGCCAAACGGCACCGTAATCGCCCAATTGGGTTCCACCACAAAGAAGACGTCCTCCAGAACGATCTTTCCTGGCGGAGGTGCGGACGGCTTGACCTCCGCGTCACGGTCACTGCTCGACGACGCCGCAGCGAAATCCTCTGCTTTTGGCTTCTCTGTCGCCGATGATACCGGAGCGGCGGCAGGGCTTGAGGGTTTGTTCGTCGCGTTGAAAGACTGAGTAGAGGGAGATGGCGATGGGACCTCACAAATATGCCGCAGTATTTGTGCGGTGTGGAAGAAACCCCACGGGATAATGACCTCCCCCTCCACCTCCGCCCCAATCCACTCGATGCACTTCTTCCGCGCCACCTCCGCCACCTTCTTCTCCCGAGCAGCTCGCACCCGTGGAAAGACACCAATCTGACTGATAGGAACGCTGTTGGGTAGTGAGAGGTTTCCCTTCGACGCCGCGGCCTCGAGCTCCTTCGCGAGAAGGGCCTGGACCTCCGTCATATCCAAGTCTGCATCGTTGAACAGATGCAGGCCCACCGTGGCTGCCATTTTGGGCTTTAAATAGCACTCTTGAAAACGAACCGTCGCGACATGCTCTTGCAACTTCTCATAATTGATCGCCAGTTCCGTGCACATCTCCATCATAACATCAGGCGGAAACAATGAGTTCTGATCCGCCTTTTGCTTCATCGTCGCCTGGAGCTCTGGGCTGTTCATAATCTGCTCGTACTCCTGCATCTGAAGCAGCTCATCCTCCTTGCCATCGCAGATACCTTCCAGCAAAATCTTGACGTTGCCGTCACGCTTTCGAACGGCCTCGTCCATGTAGCGCAGCACCTCATCGTAGAAGCGGATGCTTGCCACGTGCAGTGTCGGAATCACCGTGATGCGCGGCACCGCCTTGTGCACCTCCACCTCTGCTGGTCCAGAGATCGTCGAAGTCTTGGCGAGGAGCCGAGTCCAGCGACTTCCCACAGTCAGCAGTTCATCGTAGGCAGACCGGAAACACCACGTCCTGCAGAATGCCATACTTTACTAGAGAGAGACGAGCTGAATGAGAAAGCAAAAGATGAAAGTACCTACCTGGTAGCAAAGGTCGAGGAAGAGAGGAAGAGAGAAATACTCGCGTCAAGCCAAGCGTTGAGGGAGAGAGGCGGTCTGATTCAGGCGGTCTCGGCAATACGAAGAGGAAAAGCGAATGATACCCCTATCCCAAATGAAACCTTTATATTATTTATTACTCTGTCTTAACGAAGAAAAGAGTGCAAGGGGGAAAAAAGAGAAAGAAAAAGATGAGAGAAGCCAGCACCCACGGGAACCTCTCCACGTCACGTCACAGACGAGGAACGCTTTGCAGCGGTATTTCTCTTCTTGTATGAGCCAAAGTGTGCTAGGAAAACCTGCACCGTGGCGCTTCATAGGAAGTGAACCAGATGGGCAGTTTACGCTGCTCCATGATGTGGAGGTGCAGCAGTCCAGCGCAGCAGCACCTCCTCGACAAGCGGTTGACGCCGGCGAAGTGTAGCCGGTGCGGTCGACGCCATGGAACACATGGCCTGCAAAGTTTGTCGCACCGAGTCCACCAGAGTCCATTGACCAGAGCTCGTGGTTTCATCATGGCAGCTATTCTTTTTCAGGAGAATCCCTCCGCCAATGGTGGGACTCCGCTTCGAAAGTTCTGTCAGTACCGCAGAGAGCGCCTTCTCACTCTGTGTCAGTAGGGGTCCATTCCACAGCACCAGCAGCATTCCTAGTTCTTCAAGAGAGAACTGAGACGCATGCGGCACGATCTTGTCCACCAGTATCCGCACGACCCGTTCCGACTCCGGAATATGCCGAGCAGAAGAGGCAGAAACCCTCTCCCCTCTACTCCGGACTAGGTCTGCAGCACTGCGGAGAGCTGCATCATACAATTGGATCAACTCCACCAGCTGCGGTGAGGACAGAAAGCCGGAACTCGAGTCCAGCGTTGTCGACAGTTGCTCGGAAACTTCACGCAACAGAAGCTGCACATCCCGTTGGTACGCCTTGATCTGGGAGAGTGCAGCACGGTCGTCCTGTTGCTTGCTACAGTCGTACTGTGTCCGATGCCACTCGAGGACATTCCAAGTATGCAGCAGCACGCGCAGCACTGGGATCATCTCCTCCGGAGTGAGATCAACAAGAAGGAACACAATCCGCTCACTGAGGGACTGAATCACCATTACAACACTACTCAGCACCGCAGGGAACTCAGTCCTGCTTACCAGTGGTTCTGTATGCAGAGCAGTGCCCCTTAATAGTGGAAGGGTAAGTGCGGTAAAGTAAATAGCTAGGGATCGCGGGCACACCTGAGCGGCCTTGGCAGCGAAGCATTCCGCGGCCTCACGATGGACCTTACTCTTCACCACCGCGGCATTACCTCCTTCACCAGCCTCCGCCGTCGTTAGCCCTGCATAGGTGATAGCCAACTCCAGCGGGGTCAGCTCCGGCAAGACTCCTCGCAGTGCTTCTCGGAGGCACTGCAGGAGCTGGAGCAACTCTTCCTCTTGGGGTGGGGGTCTTCTCCCTCCCGTCACAGCACTCAGAGTGTCCAGCAGCTCCACTAGCAGCGATGGGGAGAGCGTGCGCAGCGCAGGCCGCAATGCTGTTACGAGGGATAGCACGAGATCATCTGGTGTCTGGGCAGTACTGGCGACGCACACACGAGCACACTCCTCGACGGTCAGGTCAGGGACATGTTCTATCATGGTGTGGGCAAGATGGTGGTACAACTCGCTGCTGTCTTTTCGCAGCTCCGGCAGGCAGACCAGCAGGTGCACGCTCTCCTCCACCCCCAGAGGCTCTAGCATACTGCGACGGTAGAGCTCTTCCAGCATCCCGTCTACCTGAGGGACATCCCAAAAGCCAAAAAATGCCCCCGCCTCAAGAAACGCGATTATGTCCCCGGTATGCGAAGCCCGAAGATCGCATGGCTTTCCCGTAAAGTACTTGTACTCTCCCCTAAGAAGGGTGCGCTCATGGTAGTCTGTCGTTTCTTCATACTTGGCCTTCACCGAAGTCATTCTGCGTGCGATTTCCGCGATGGGAACCGGCCGCTCAGTCATAAGGTAGCTTCGCTTGGAACTCTCCAAGTCCATGAGAGTCCGTTGTCGCCAGAAAACATATCCAGGTGTTCGTTTGCTCCACAACGTGGAGACTCGCTTCAGCATGTTTCACGGTATCTTTTTTTACTTGCAAAGAGTACAAAAAGATGCTACTGGAAATATGTCGCGATGAATATGAATGCTCGACTGAAACTTCACTTTTTTGCTTTTGTACAATCAAGCGCACAGCATGAAGAGGAGATACGCCTTTATAATGCTATCCAATATATCTTACTTTTGCTGCATGCACACAAAGAAAAATTGAGAAGAAAAATAGAAAGAACCCAGGATAGTGAAGCTTCTACGAGACAGCATTGTACTCCCACGGCGCGTCATGTGTCTTGTATGATACACTCTTTGTGGATTGAATCGACTGAATATTTTTTTTTCTGTCTTCCTGTTAGTTCTCCACCTGTTTGTGAAAGATCACAAGGGAATAAAAGAGTCTTCAACTACAGAACGGTACGTCTTGCAGCAATGACTGTATCACGGCACGCTTCTACTCGAATCCGCTGTGGTGACCGTTTATCTGTTTATGCATTCTCCTCCTCGCCTAGCCTAGAGTAACCGTCAAAGGAACCACTTTTGATAGCTGTTTCTTTCTATCTGGTGAGCTCACCCAAAACGTCAACCAAACCAGCCGCAATCCAGCATTCCCAGAGTATAGCTTCTTGTCTATAGTAGTTATTCTTTGTTTGTGTTAAAACAGTTGTTGGACTTTTACTTTTTTTAAAAAAAAAAGTCGATAGTATACATACTCTATTCTAAAGCAGTGAAAGAATGCTGTGGTTCACAATGGAAGTGTTACAAAGTGGCCTTCACCCATCTCATCGCAACGCTGTGGTGCTCGTTTCATGCTGTTTTTTTTTTGTTGTGTGTGCGTGCTCGGCTCCCTCTCCACTTTACTGCTTTTATCTTCCTTTTACTACCAACAACAAGCGGACGGTTCTCCTTAACGCAGAGTGAGGGACGGGGCGATACCGTCGCGAGTGGAAGCTAAGAGGCGCTGCTGGGATTGCATGCAGCCCGTACTATCAAAGAACTGCATGCAGAAAACGCAGATCTCCTCCTTGGTGTACAATCTGGAAGGCGGGGGCATGTGATCTCCGCGGCGAGCATCCATCCCCCATTTCTGGCGGAGTTCCAGCACCGACTTATGCGTCACCGCTCCGGGAAGGCTCTCCACATAGAAGATCTGAGTGCAGAGCGCGCACTTCTTGCGCTTTTGAAGTCCCTGCCGAACGCGAAGATGGAGCTCATCAGGAGTGTAGATCTCTTGCGGACGACCAGCAACCGGCATCTTTGAAAAGAGAACAACAGTCACACTACTAATTAACAATAACACTAATGCACAGTGGCAAGATATACAAAAAAAAACACCAAAACGTTGCGATCCTTGTCAGTTGCAATAATTAATGTGACCGATAAGACGGCACGAAAAAAAAAAGAGAAAAAGAAGCAAAGAACCAGGTCTGTGTCCTTGTCTGAAATTGTCATGATACTAAAAAAATATCATCATTTATAGCCGAGTTACATTATATAATGCTTTCTTAGTTGTTGTTGTTTTTTTGCTTTTTTATATATATAATCTATGTGTGTAAATTCAATGTATAAAACAGAATCGGAAACTGTAATGGATGTCGGGTAACTTCAGTTATTCATGATCCCTAGAAGCAACGCGAGTTCCTCTTCCTCGTGCTGTTGCTTCTCCATCACCTGTACCACAGCAGCTTGAGGGGAGAGGCCGGAGAGATGCTCCTCCGCTCCGTCGCGCCATTGGACTTCTGCTCCTGTTTCAGAGTGTGGTTGTCCGGAATTCTCCCAATCACTTGCGTCCTTCTTGTTTCTTCTCCTCGTGATGAGCTTTGCCTTGTGCACTTCAACCGCGTTCTTCTTGTGAGTCTTCGTGTGGCGGCGGCGACGTTTCGGCGAGGGGCTGTGCGAGCGGTCCGCTCCATCCAGCGCCTGCTGGCGATTCGATGGGGGGGAGGTGTCAGCGGCCTTCTCCGGTGTCGTCTCCTCACTGTGAAATCCAACGGGTTCTGCCGTGAGCAATTGCTCCAAACTAGGGGAACGCATCACATCCTCTAGTGCATCACCCTCCTGCTTCTCCTCAGAGGTAGCTCGCAATGGCAAGCTCGTCTGCTTCAGTCGATGGGGAATGCCCTTCTCTTCAAGTATAGTGTACTCGACGGGGCTCAATGTAAATAAGGACCGAGCACAGCGCAGTGCAACTTCAAAGCCGAGGTATGATTGTGCCCCAGAGAGGAGCTGCTTCGCTCGCTCTTCCATCACGAGCTCATCCTGGCAGTGTGCATGTGGCGGATTGAAGAACTCAAAGACCAGCTGATCACACACGCGGTAGAGCGGAGTGTGCGTATCCTTTCCATAAGCAACAACCTCACGCAAGGACAAGAGAAACGGTAATGAGAAGAACACACAACTGTGGCCGTTGCGAACGATACCTTTCATGAGATGCACCAGCGCCAGGTTCACATCCGCTTCATTGGTACGCCAATGACGTAATGTGACCACCAGTAGCCAGATGAACTTTGGCGTGCTGAGCCGGTCGAGGACGCTGCTGACGGCGATCTCCTTCTCAGAGGCGGCGCAGGAGGAGGTGGAATAGAGATCACTGGTATGAGACGGAGCCTCGGAGACGGACTTACGACCCCTCCTCTGGACCTCTCCTTCTTCTTCGTCTTCCTCAGAAGTTTGACTTTCCCTTACCCTTTTCTGTCTGTCCGCTTCGTCTTCTAGATTCAATGTTCGAGGAGGTGTGGCGGGTTCCCATTCTGCATCATCACCTTCCTCCTCTTTAATTTCTTTGGAGCTCGTCTCCAATCTCCCAGCAGTGGATGGGGATGGAGGATCGGCTGGTGTGGTATCCGTCACGCGGTTTCGAGCGGTTCGCTTCCTCTGCGTTTTTGGAACGAACAAGGTGCCGCTGAAACTGCACTGCTCCATCAGCTGAAAGATGGCGAAGGTGAACAACGTCAGCGTTCTCGCCTGTCCGACATCCATTGCGAAGCTAGTGACACTGCCCAGGACATCAAATAAGCACTTGATGGTATCTTCACGATACAGAACTGAGGAGGCCAGAGCATGGGCAGCAGTTTGAACGGTAGGATCCGGCAACACTCGGCCTTCCACTAAAAGCTCAATGGCGAGTAGCAGTTCAGTCAGAAAAACAATAACAACAGAAATGTCGGTTCGACGTCCGATATCTTTGCAGGAAAGATAAAACTTCAAGACTGTGAAGGCTTGGGTAAGGTGGCCCAGTGAAATAATATTCGAGAGGCTCTGCCATAGCTGCTGAAAGTGGGTCATGGAAGCGCTAGGCACATTAGCGGTCTCCAGCATGTTCCGCGCCACCTCCCGCATATAACGCAAGAAGGTCGAGCCAATGCTCATGTAGCTAAGTATCGTGTTCAGCGACTCGTACATGGCGGCATCAAAGGGAGACGAAATGTCCATGCGCTCACCGGACTGTTTGTACCCAGAACGCGTCTCGCTGTAGGACTTGGCAGCTTCTTCCAGTGTCCTCGTTATGGACTGAAGTTTCCCCCACACCATACTACTAAGTGGTTCAAATCCGAACAGGAAAAAGGACTGACATTGCTTGGCGAGTTCCAGTTGGGTGTGAATGTGCAGTGTGCACTTTGGTGTGCTCCCTTGGAACATTCCTCGTACAAATTTTCCCCTCTTTCGTGTGTCCATCACTCGAATCGCATCGAGAGGATCACTGAGCCGCGAACCCACAAGAGTGGATACCGTACCGACAGCCACAACCGAAGAGCTGCCTGGGTGATTCTCCCTCCGCGCACTACTGTTATCCCGGCGAATGAGCAGCGCGTTGGACGCCAGGGCCCCGTTGCGGCTCCTCGCAAGATGCAGCCACTTCTCTCGCTCCTTCTGACACGCTTGAAACACTTCGGCGTTTCGCCGGACACTAATAGTGTTCACCGCTCCATTGGAGCTCTGCAGCATCGTCCCTAATGCGGCAAGCTCTTCTCCAGGTGCAGTGGCAAACACTGAGGCGATACACTCTAAAATAAGCTTGTTCCACTTCCACAACTGCTCTTCGCCTTCGAGTAAGCGGTGCACCTCTTCTTCAAAGCGAGCAGTCAGCTTCGCTTCGGCATCCTGGGCCCGTTCATCAACAATGACAAGTTCATCATCCTCTGTTTCGTCTTCTTTTTCAGCATTCATCACCTCTTCATTCAGCACCAGTGCATCCCTATCGGATGAATTTCCAACTGATGCGTCTTCCAACTCGGGTCTCCAGGAAGATGAAGAGGGAGGGTAGAGTTCCTGTTCAACTCTGGGCTCCTCTTCTTTCTTCACTTCCCATTCGTGTCGCTGCACCTCTTCGCAGGTTTTAGCGTAGTTTTGATTCAGCACCACCAAAAGCATTTCAAACCCGTGATTCCGACAGAAGGCGCCAGTCACGTTTTCGTTGGAACCGCGGAGTAGAAGAGAAAGCAGCTTTAACACTACTTCCAGCAGGACGACATCCTCTCTCATCGTCTCTCCGCTCTTCCTCTTCTGTGCGATGGGGGCTACTACTTGCACTAAGAAAGCCATATGTTCATCAGTGCCGCATCTTCTCTTCAACTTCGCGAGTATGTCCTTCTGAACTGTTTCCATAACAGAAAAACGTGGGACTGGAAGAAGCATAGCGGTGATAAGCTTCAGGAGCTGGGAAAGCAAAGTATCTGGGTAGCTAAGTCCATGTGCAAGGAGTAACGGAAGTGCTAGCTTTTCTAAAACCATCAGTTCTGCGATAAACAAAAATTCTTCTCTTCCAGTTCCTTTCAACTCTTCTTCAGCCAACTCATTCTCACCCACTTCACCTTCATCAAAAAGCTGTTGTTGACGAATAGCTTCCACATTTTGAAGGACACGTGAATGCTCCCTTAGCAGCCTATTTCTGAGTAACTTCGCTGCGGCGCACGCAGCATTAATTTTGTACTTTGGTAAGTGACAGTCTAACGGAAGAGTTAAATCTCCAGCGGCTAAAATGATCTGCTTTTTCACAGCTTCAGCGGACATAAGAGCAATCTAATGCAACCACCAATTTTTTAACTTTTCTAATTAAAATTTAGTGATGATCAGAAAAAAAAAAGTAGTAAGTTTTAAACGTCAAGAAAGATTAAAAATGAAGCGAGCGAGAAAGTTACTACATTGGCAACATATTCGATAGATAAATAATTCAAATTACTTTTAAACCATAAAAACTGTCAGAGCACCTAGCCGAAAAATTGAATATTCTCTTTGCTATTACGGATTACGGGGGAAAAAGCTCATTTGCGCCGCACGAGACTCCCGTTTCAGCCGAGAAAGTGCCTGTAAATTGGAAGAAGTTCTTCCTCTTCTCAAATTTTTTGACATCACCGAGGTATCATACAGTTCATATTGTCGAGAGAATTTTTTCCCCTTAAGAGCGTCAGCGAATACTTTATCTGAAAAAGGTTTACGTACGAATTTATTAAAGTCTGTGGCAGTTGGTCTGCTATCTGATCTTCCTTTCCATTTTACTAAACATTTATTGCCAACGGCACCATATTTCTTAAACAGCATGTGTCGATGCACGCATCAAAAGAAAAAAACTCTTACTTTAAAGAGAGCAGAAAGAAAAGCGGTTCACGGTAGAAAAAAAAAGAGATAAAAATTAATGGCATGCGTTGCACAAATGCCTGCACCACAGCTTTCACCATTACCATTTCACTTGAAAGTGTGTTAAAAGAAATTAGAAATTAAAAAAATGATCCGGTTATCAGCTTCAAGCATTGTCGATACAATCAGAGAGTGTTAGTATCAGAACAGAATGAAAATGCTTCCCTCCTTTAATCAGAAGCCAACAAAAGGATTAAACTTTAAAAACAGCACAACTTCTGTAACTGTTCTTTGTAGGAAGAACAGAGAGTGTCGCACGCCACAAATAAACTCTTATTTAAATTGTAGTAGAGAAACATAATAATAGTAAAATAAAATTCGCCCATATCAACAGAAGAATTCAGGCATCATCCTGTATAATTTAATCATCCTGTAATGTACATTTTTATGCTTGATTGCTACTATTGATACGCTTTCATCAAATCCATTTGTAAAAGTAATATTCGCACATATTTACGGTTTTTAAGTTTCTTAAACAAACTTACACCTTTACTATTCATGAAATAGAGAGAAAAAGAAGCTTTCCCATGCTGTAAAATAAGAGCTAAACGTTTTTTCAAAAAAAAAACAAATTCCTAATAATAATAAAAATCGTAACCAATAAGGATTTCCTAAAAGTAATTAAATTTGCTGTTATACTTTTCTCCAAGTTATATTTATCATGGCAGTTAAATTCCGCTTTAAATAAAAATACCATTCATTTTGCAGCAAATTAATTTATTTATCCATATCATAGTGGACTAAGCATAATTCCACGTACTATCTGGTGAAATCTGGAATTCTAAAGAAAAATAAATCCACTTGATGAACACTACAAAATTGAACTTAAACGAGATATAATAAATACATACTATCAATAGATTAAAAATCATTATCGTTGATACTAAAGACAATTATTACCACAATAACTTTACTATAGCGAGTGCTAGAACAGATAACAATATCTCTAATATTAATATAAATATTAATATTTCTAATTATAAAATATTGACAAATTGAAATTTTACCAAAAAAAATAATACCCATAAATTAAAAATGTAAAAATTGAAATATACCACTCTATTTATTCCTTCAAATAACTGAAGTTGTGATCTACGCACACAACTTACAAAACAGAATTTAATGGTTAGTAAACAATGTAAAATAGAAAAATGTAAATAGAAATTTAAATTTTAATAGATTAAAAAATTACTTAAGTCGAATATTGTTATAAAAATAATATTTTAATATAAAAGAAAAAATTTCAGTTTTCTTTTCAGTTTTACAAAACTGAAAAGACACATACCTAAGATGTAAAACTAAAATTAAGGACAACATCATAAAAGCACAATAAAATATGAAAAAACACTGAACTACAAAAATAGTATCAGTATATAATAAAAAGAAAAATAAAATATAATAAACACAGAAAAAAATAATTACTAAGAAAAAAAATAAATTCTTAGTAGAATATTAACAGGTTATGTTGTATTTTTATACCTTTACAATTGAATTTTACTTCTGTTAATTTGGGTTAATTTAAAAATTATCATATCCATATTTTAAGAAAAAAAATATATTTTAATAAAAATCATGGGTATATGATGAAAATATATATAATTATATTATTTCTCACAAGAAAAATAAAAATAACTCATTTATCTACATAAGTGCAATAAGAAATAACTAAAGCAATAGTAACAATAATAAAAGAGAAGAACACAAAAAAAATTAATAATAAAAATAAAAATTGTTCTTTTCTTTTTTTTTTCTTTTTTTTTTTTGCTGTGTTTAAGTACAAAATAATTTTAAAAAAATGTAAACTAAATAAATTAAAGCAAACTTAAATAAAGCAATGCTCAGAATTATAATTTTTAAAAATAATATTATTGAGAATTGAAAGAAATTTATTTGTAAATAATAAGTCATAATTATAATAATATTAAAAAACCTTGAGCTTTGCTGTGGTATTTCATATTATACCATTTGATATTATATTGCAACATAAGATTATTCTTAAATCTCTTTTATTTTCACTAAAACTGTTTTTTAGCCGTGTTGATTATTAATATTATTATTATTATTATTACTTTTATTTATTTATTCTTCAGCAGTATTTCATTATTTACTAACAATTATTGATCAATGTTTAATAATGTATTCATCTTTGACAAAATAATTTCTCTTTTTCTGTTGACATCAAATACTATTTGATTTTTGTATTATAATAAATATTAGTTAATTGTTTTATATAAAATTAATTTAATATTATTTTTAATGATAAAAAATATAAAAATAAAATAATAAAATTATTTCTGTTTAAATATTCACTTTTAAGAAAAACTTAAACACAATTCGATAAAAACACTAATTTACTTAGAGATACTATTTGAACATATTTTTATTTAAAAAAAAAGACAAAAATTCAGTTTCCACTATCTTACACAATAAAAAACAGTAAACTTACTTTTAGAAAAATATAGTGCTAAAAACAGAAAAAATGGATAATGCGATTTCACTAATTTGAAAAAATTTTCATTATTTATACTACTTGAAATAATTCCATTGAAAACAAAAATCAGTTATTCGAAAAGGTTGAATTAAATTAAATTATTCTTACAGTTCTCAAATTAATCCCGCCGGGTTAAATTTTTTGCCACCACCCCACAAAACCAATAAATAAAGAGAGAAGGAAAATTTTGACCCCCCGCCCGCGATACAACCGCACCACAAGATAAAAACCGGGCTCTTTATTTTGAAACGCCGGTGGCGGAAAAAAACGCCCACCATAAAGACCGAAACCCCCGAGAAACCCGGTCGAGCCATTCTGCTTTTCCCACCAAAACCGCAGCACACCAAAAAGTAAGGCCGCCGCGGGGGAAAACGGAAAAAAACAAAACGAAAAACCCCACACCTTTTTCGAAACCTTCCAAGAGCCGTTGAAACAAAACAAAAAAAAAGGATGGAAAGAGAAAACATTTTGGACATTTTCGCTCCCAACGAGTTGATTCCGAAAGAAAAACCTAAGTTTTTCAAATGGAAACTCAAAAATATAATTTCAAATTAAAAAAACAGAGACATCAGAATCGCCGGCGCGCAGGTGGAAATCAAGGCTACTTTTCCGAGTGTGCAAGCCACATTTTTTTCTTTTCCTACATTTAACTTAGAAAAGGGGAAAGCCAAATCCCCACCCACCACCACAGCAATTCGCATCGACACGCATTGAATTCCAATTTCCAATTTTGTTTGGGAGAATGCTGTTTTCATAAAACATTGGGCATTCCCGCCATTTTCCCTTACCATAAGCCCTTAAAAAACATATTAAGGGGCTGCACCTTATCATGCGCAACGCCCCCTCGGCATTGAAAATAAAACAATGAAAACTTTATTGGCATTTTACCCCCGATGCCCTTTTTCTAGCCACGGGTTATGGATCCACCCCCCCGGCAGACAACGTGCAAATGGCAAAAAAAATGCCGAATGGGCACGGGTATTTTTCATTTTTAACTTCGTTCTTTCACTCCGGGGCAGCCGGAAAAAAAGGGTCGCGCCGGCCGTCACCAAAAGACGCCCACGCCACATACATCCGGGACACAGCCATAGCAAAAGAAATAAACACTTTTCCAATATGGAAGACACCTTCGCTTTCCAAGGCCCAAAAGAAAGCGGCGATTTAGAAAGAACCCGGAAAGTGTCACTCAGAGATATATAAACTTTATGCGAAGCTTTAAGAATAACGAAAGCTCTGGTCTTCCGCTGATCTTGTCTTACATCCAAGATACAGCACCACAGCATTTTCTCACTACGTTTGTAGCAATCATACTGTGGCAAGACCTCAGCCCCTGCTAAGGTTTTCACTAAACTCTTTAGAAAAAACATAAAACATTTGTCCTGTTAAAACGAAATCAACATCAAATAAAGTATATTGTCTTTTATTATGTTACGTAAAGGGATAGACATATAAAAATGTTGTTTACCATAAAAAAAACCAGTGTTTGTGTGTACATTGTCGCTTAGGATGCGACCCTATCAGGTGCGAGCGGGCGGGTCAAAAATAAAAGTCGCAAACGACGAGACCTACGCCAACAACTTGAAGTCTATTTGTTTATAACAAAGAAGAACAGAAGAGGTGATTGATATTTAAACCATACATCACAGGACAAAGTCAATAAAATATAGATTCTTAAGTGACATTTATCGACCTTGGATTCGGTGCGTTTTCCTCGGTGGAGAATGCCACCGATTTTTAGCTAAAAATAAAAAAAAACACATAAACGCCTTTAACTCTAACCATCCGCACGCCTTTGATATTTTGAAATGCGTTTTGCACGCGTATCCTAAATTTAAAAAACATATTAGTATTAGAACTGAAACAACCAAACAAAATCAATCAACACCAAGTACTAGACAAGACAATATTTATTTCGCCACGAAAGTACCATAAATTTCTTTCTGCATTTCCAATTTCAAACTCTAACAATTTATGTTATACTGAATATATACATATATACATGTACTTAATCATCTCTATTATTATTTTAGTATTATTTTATATTTTTTCCGTATTAATAGATATCATTTCAAAAATAGTAAAATAAAAAATCGAATTATGCTATTCTATCAAGGAGAGAACCTTAGGTTAAACAGAAAGTTAAGGAATTAAAATTTTATAAATCTTCTGAATATTTTTTTCAAATGAATTACTCTCACAAATTCCGAGGTCATTCTACTTTTCAATAGCTACTAAAGTATCTACAATGTCATACTTTTTTAATAACACACATATATCGCTTTCGTCTAGTTAGCTCTCTGGCGATTTTTCCCAAGGATTGTTTTTCTTTATTCGTGCTACGGGTGTAAACACGATAAAGTTTTTTGTTCATCCGTGTGTATACTTTGCTTCTCTCCTTTTTTTTCATTTTATTTTCATTCGGTAGATAGAATACAATTTTCGTTTTCTTTTTGCATATTTCTTTAACGGAAGGGAGTTGAATTGTGTGGCAGTTTTTTTGCCGTTTCGACATTCGAACAGATGCGACACTGTTCCCTTTCATGTTCTTCCCAAAATTCTACACATTCACGGCGAAATACTTTTGGTAAAAGTTCTTTGTATCAGGATCTGCTGCACAGTCAGTAAGTCTCCTTAAAAAGACCCCAACAAAAACGTTTATAACTGTTGAAAGTGATTTCAGCCTCAGCAATATATTTAAATGTTGCATTTCCGTATACGAGAATACGTTAATGATATGCCCTCCCTTCTCTTCTCTTTCCTTGATTTCTGCTCGAATTTAAATCGATCTACATTGATCTCTCCAATCTCGTTCAGAAAATACCATGTTCGTTATAGATATATATACATTGATCATAAATTTTAGCCTTGGTGCTGTTTTTCCGCTCATATACTATTTTCTTTTATTAGGCTGTTCAAACAGCATTGTGATCTTATGAGACCAAATTAATACTGCATTGCTAAGTAAGTAATCCATAGCGTATTCGGATATATATTTTTCTTTACTTTCGGGTGTTTAACTTACTAAATGTAATATAACTTGTAAATTCGTTTTGAGAGCCCAAGAACTTCGCCGAACCGGTGGTAAGAAAGGTAGATTATTTTTTAATATAAACGTCAAAGTCTTTTGAGGGAAATATAATTATATTTGTCATTAATAGCCCTGGCCAACCCCACTATGCACAAAGCAATGCAGGATCAATGAAAAAAAAAAAGCAAGAACAACAAAGTGAACAAAATTACACAAAATTTCCCAAACACAGAGAAGTTAACGAAAAAAAATTAACCGGCAAAATGGAGTGCAAATTTTCAATATTCATCTACCAAAAATGTAAATTTTTTATAACCACAAATAATAATAAATATAATTTATCCGTTTTTCTCAATAGCTAACATTCTTAGGTATATACGTATATAGGTATAAACAAAACAGAAAAAAAATCCATAGCATTTCAAGAAAAATCTTACTCACATTTGATGCTATACCTCGTTCCTTATAATTGACATATTTATTTATTTTTCTGTTTCTTATCTCACTACCGGAGGAACATTTTCCTTTACTTCCCAGTTCAGTTCCTTTCAGTATTTTACGAGTCTTGTTTCTTTCCAAATGTGAAGTCCTCTTTAGGATCGCTTGCTGATGTTCGTCCGGATTTCGCTTCCAATTGGGAAAAAGAGCACCGAGAAAAGAGGCGTAGGCAACTGCAGGAGTGATGGGAGGAAACGGTACGCGCTGCGTGGAATTGTACATGTACATAGTGTCAGAATAGACGATAGAGTAGTGACCACGAGGAGAGAAATGACAAACGATACGTCTAAAGTCTGATGTCCACTCGTTTCTTGTGATTTCTGTTCAGTTCAACGATCGAAGCAATAACACAAACGTCTGTTGGACGGAAAACTTGCCCTGACGTTATCTGAATGAATAAATGAATGAATGCGATGCGGTATCCATAAATGAAAATGTTTTTCCTCCTTTGTATTTCTTTTCGTTATTTGTTCTAATTTGAATATATATTCTTTTCTCGCTTAAAAACATCTCCCAAAGATCGTAAGCTCTCTTTGTAAGTACCATCATTTTCGCCATTTTCCATCCTTTATTCTATTTTTCTTATTCGTGCTTTCCAACACTATATTGTTATTATTATTTTTAATCCTACTGTTATTCCTAAGATTTTAATATCTAATAAAAACAGAGAAAACATTAATAAACCGTAAGGGAAACAAAGTATTGGTCTTTATCTTTCACAAACCGCCGAATATAACACTCCAGAGTGCTGCACACAAATACCCCTTTTCTTTCAGCCAAATTCCACTCACACAGCACAAGACAACTTTCTCTTTCTTATTATCTTTAGCCACCGCAAGATATCATGTTACGCTTTGCTCGTGCGTGCGCCATTCCAAGGTCCGCTGCAGCTAGTATTCGAGGCGTGTCCTGCGCTTCTGCGGCGGCCTCAACCCACACGGGCCTAGTTCAGGGCCGCTGCCTTCCCTCTGCTGGGCTTGGAAACCAGATATTGGTGTGTGGAGGCCTCAATCCGTAAGGGGCAAGGTCATGGGTATTCCGAGTAGCGACGGCCAGAAGAGGTCGCTCGATATGAACTCTGTCGGCATGAGGTCTTACCGATTGAAGGTAAAGATCAGCCCAGGACCGTCAGCGATACGCTGGAGTGTCACTGAGTAACGGTAGTGAGGCTTGGCCCGCAACCCCAGGCCATTAACGCTTCCCAAACAGCGGTGTACACGTCCCACAGAGAGTGAGCAACTGCATCTTTGTCTTGGGATAGAGACCGGTAGCGAAGATCGTGAAGAAGAGGTCCCAAAGTGAAGGATACTCAACGGAGGTCGACGAACACGAGCAGACCATGAACGTCAAGACGACTTTTCCTTTAAACGGGGAAGGCAGCCTGGCGGGGGGGCCAAGAGTCTGCCCACGAAGCTGGCAAGTCTACGGCCAGAGACCCCCCCATATCAGCGAGCAGGCGTGGAGAGCACTGACAACAGAGGTGCGTCTCCACCACATACGGTGCATCAGGAGTCTCAAATGCCTGCCGTACGAGCTCCTGAATCAGAACATCGCGTCGGCGATCTTGGAGATCGTGAGGCGAGATGCGAAGCAGAGGAGGTGGAAACCATCCACCGTAGCGAAGGAACTTGCGGCGTACGCCGGAGCACTTCGAGATCTCCCTCTGTACACCACGGAGAGTGTCGGGGTCATCCTGAACGACTCCGCCGAGTGGAGAGCGGCAGTGAGGACCGCCAAGCGCCTGGAGAGACAGATGGACACGGATCCCCCAGTGCCGGTATCGCCAGAGCAGTACAGCAAAGCGGTATCGGAGCTGTGGGCTCTTGCAGCACATGCAGGGGACGTCACAAGTCTCCGAGTGAAGGACGTAGCGCTTGCAAGCGAGGTCAGGTTGGAACGGGACGGTGCCCCTTGGTATCGAGCAGAAGTACGGCAAGGGGACACGATTCCGGGGAACGCACTGGCCAGCATCCACGCTCCACCAGGAGGAGGCTTCCGAGCTCCGGAAGGCCATGCGTCTCAGGACCGCGTCGCAGCGGATCTTTGGCGACGCGGAGGAGTTGAAGACACGCATCCGCGCGGCGCTCCATCGCCACAACCGGGAGGCAGCCCTACCATCGGTGCGCAAAGGGGCCATCCGACATCTAGCGAAGCAGGGCGTATCAGAGGAAGTGCTGATGCGCCGGATGGGACACATGCGAGTAGAGACGCTCTACCGCTATACGAACCCTACCACATGTCAACAGTAGCCTACAACTAGTGGACTCCCGTTCCGTTAATCTATTCATTATGGTAATAATGCTATTAAAAAAATTGTACCATATTGAATGGGACTGGTATCACACAACAACAATAATAAAACCGCAAAACATAGATCGAAATCTATAGAGATATTTTTTAATGAACTAGTTAAATAAATAAACTACTAATGATTCATTCGCTTCGGGTGTGTTCTCCTCCTTTGCTCTTCCTATTGTACTGTACCCCTCCTCTTTTTTTTTGCTTGTTTTCCATCTGTTTTGTATAATTTCCATTTTTTTTTCTCGTCCTTTCGTAAACGCTTCCACCGCTGTGTGCAACATCTTCGTGCGCTCTCCAGGACTTTTTTTTTTGTGCTTTTGTTCATTCAACAAGATTTGCCGAACCATACGCGAATACATTCGATTGAATTCGCTACACTGTAGAATATTTTGGGGAGGAAACGCTTGATTACGGAGTGGATTCGCTCACTGAGCACGACCTGCACCAGCGCTGCACTCCGGGCGATATGAGCGGAAGCCCCGCTTCGATTCCGGACGGGAGTCCCCGCTCCAATGTGCTCGAGGCCACAGTGGTCCGGAATCTTCTGGGCAAACCAGCCGCACCACCTGCCCGCTCCAACGAGGCAGAGAACCTCCGCTCCTCCCCGACGCCAGACGTCACCCAGGCGGACGGTCTCCCCAACAGCAGCAGCAAGTCCACACTTGCCCCGCCGACGCACTTGTTAAAGATCTATCGGCGGGAGGATCGGCCCCCACCGGGGCTTCCCTCCGTTTTTTGGTGGAAGCCGTGGACGTGGTGGTCCGGCCGTGGGCATGGGCCGAGGGTGTCGCCGCTGGTGTGGGAGCAGCCCGCGGCTCCGAGCTCAGCCCCTGACCCCTCCCGCGCTACAGCGAGCCGGTCTGCAAGGCACCCCACCCAGCCGGAGGCCGCCGCTGTAGGGACGATGGAGGAGGCGGGTCGTCGGCCCGGTCTGCCGGAGGTGAACGTCGCTGCGCTGACGGCGGCACAGGTGGCCGCACTCCCGCCTTCCGTGCAGGAGCAGCGCAGCGAAGTCCTTCGGATGGAGGAGGCAATTCATCGGACGCTGCAGGGAGTGGAGGATACCAGAAATTACTACTTATCGGGACCACTGAATGGGTTCCAGTGCACGGTAGAGCTGGAGAAGATGCTGCAGTGTTATCAGCGCGCCAACACGCGAAGCTTACAGCGCCAACACGAGTTTCGACAAGAAGCATCGAGGCAGTCGGAAGCGGCCGCACGCACGGCGAGTTCTTCGGTGGTCTTTGCCAGAGAGAGGCGCGGGGGAAGCAAGGAAGCCACTTCCTCTTTTGACGCACACCCCGTCGCGGCGGGCTCTCCGTGGTGGTTGCACGCCCCTATTGTGACGTTTGAGGCGTTGGAGTGTGGGACGGTGACGCAGGAGCTGCACAAGTGCGCGGAAAAACTCTTAGAAACCTACACCGAAGCCGATGTGCTGGGTAGTTAAAAGGAAGTACAGAGAGAGGGAGAGAACGACTAGAAGAGGGAGAAAGAATGCCACTAAAGGACAAGAAACAAATATGCCATCAAGACCAATGACAACAAAAAAAGACACAAACAAACCCGCACCAATCCTCTCCCCTGTTCGGGAAACATAAAAAGAAAAGAAATTCAAAAAGAGACAGATAGCTCATCCCATAAAGGGATTATTTTTTTATTGTTAAAACACTAAGAATAATGTCTTCATTGCTTTCGTCTCTCTGGCAGAGAGAAAGGGAGAGACGTATATTCTTTGTGAGTTCCCCAGTCCTTTCTTCCTGTTATTTTATGCCTCCACTCTTTCTATTTTGTTTCACGACATAGATCCACACACACGTGATCTTGTTTTCTTTCTTTTTTTTTTTTTCCCCTCCGCTTCGTTTTTGTTGCGCTCTCCAGCAGCATATTTTCCTCCGTCGCCTGCATTTCCTCAATGACTTCCTCTCGCACGCATAATAACGCGAAGGTGCTGGCGAAGCACCAGCGACAGCAAAAGGCGAAGTCCGGCAAGACCCTCGCTTCGCAGTTCACGAAGAAGCAGAGCAGCTTTGAACGGCGCCGGGAGGAGCAGCACGTGACGGCGCTGCAGCAGCAGCACGACGGCTCCCTGCTCGACACCTCCTCCACGAGCGGGGCGGGACGCGGGGAAGGCTTTCAGCTCTCCTCCAAAGGCGTCCCGGCGCTGGGGCTCCACGGCACGGCGGCGGCGGGGCTCTTCTCGTCTCGATTGGTGGGGGAGGCCCACAAGGCCAGCGGCGATGGCGGCTGGGGCAGAAGCGTGGCAACACCGACGCCACCTTCCCTCGTCACGGGGTCCGCAATGCGCAGTGGCCGGGCGGAGCGACGAAGGCAGCGCTGTCAGCTGGAGGAGGAACCCCTCTCCTCCTTGCCGCACACCGAGGCACCACCCGCCGGCGGTGGACTGCTGAGCTCCAAGCGAGTCGTGTTTGAAGAGGATTTGCTGGCGGCACCGCAGGCGGAAAGCATTGCTGCCGCTGCGAAGGAGGAACGCTTTCGAGAGGTGATCTCCAACTCACGCCACCACCGGGCGGAGAAACAGCGGGACCGCTCGGACCGCGAGGCGGAGTCGGTGGCACTCGACAAGGAGTTCGAGTCCTTGATGCATCTGCTGCCCCAGCGCGACCGCCGGGAGGAGGAGCGTCGAGCATTTCAGCAGAGCGGAACACCCGAGGTGCGGGCGCTGCTGCAAGCGTACAAGAAGCGGCGCGGGAAACACGCCCGGCAGCTGGTGGTGCGCACCACCAAGGAAATCGTCCCAGCCGACGCGCGCACCACCTCAGCGGACGGGTCCGCCCACGACGAGACGAAAACCACTCCGACGCATTCCACCCCCGCGTCGGAGCCGGTGGTTCGCATACGCGATGTCTCGTATGTGACCCCGCTGGCAGAGGCGAACCAGAAGGGCGGTGGGCCGTCTCGCCCGCTCAAGCTCGATGCGGAGGATTTACGTCGACTCGACGAGCTGCGCACGTTTGCGGAGAGGGCGGAGGCCTCGGGGCGTCAAGGGGCGATGAAGAAGCGACCACGCGGAGAGGACGAAGGCAGCGCCGAAACGAGTGCGAGTGAGATGGTGGAAGCGGAAGATAGTGACGATATCGATGGGATTGCACGCCTGGAAGCCGCCAAGGCGAAGGCCTTTGCGAGCCCTATCGGAGAAGGGGCCGATCACACCAGTGGCATGACCGAAGACGCGTTTGACTTTGACCGCACCTTGCATTTGTTCCTGCAAGACCCCCGCCGTGCGCATCCGGCGCAGCGCAGTCTGACGGAGGAGGAGGAGGTGGCCGCCGAAGCGGAGCGGATGCGTCTCCAGCTCGACCGCGCTGCGGTGCCGCTGGAGGTGCGGGAGGGCCTCGAGCGCGAAGACCAGCTGCAGCGCACCCGACGGGAGTGGGTCGAACGTGGAGGAGACCAACCGTTTCACATGCACGGCGGGGCGGTGGACGACGACGATGGCATCAGTCTATCGAGTTTAGAGGAGGAGAGCGAAGAAGAGGAAGGAGAGGAAGCGGGAGCCACACGACTGACAAGGGAGAAGAAGGCCAAAGACGAGCACGCCTCGCTCACCGGCTCGGTGGAGCTGGACAAGATGTTGGCTGCGATGGAGGCGCTGGCGAACAAGGCACCACTCAGTGAAGAGAGCGACGGTACTTGCTCCACGTTTCATGCATTGCTCTGCCGGATGCATCGGTTCGGTCAACAACATCCCGTCGCGCTGGCGAAGATGTTTCGCACCCTTCTCGTGGAGGCGGAGCGCCGGTCTCTCAAGCACCGCGTCCCGGATAAGGCGCTCACGTTGTCTCTCTTCGCGATCACGTTTCTTTTTCCGCTGACGGACTACCGCCACCCCGTGACGACACCCCTCCTGCTGTACCTCACATCGGCTGTGCTGCAGCTTCGCCTGCAGGACCGCCGTGCCGTGAAGGCACTGGTGCTCTTCGCAGCGTTACTCACCCACTGTGCGGTGAAGGCGGAGGGGCAGAAGTTCTTTCCCGAAGCCCCCACGGCTCTCTTTAACTTGATTGCGCTTCAACTCCCTCAAGCACTCCTTCGCAAGGAGGGCTCACGGCTGCAAGCCGTAACAGTCCCGTTTCCTCTCCTCCATCGCGGGGGGACGCAGCGGCTCGCCGCGAACGCCCATTCGAACAGCGCGGTGCGAACTCTCGTGGGCGGCGGTGCGAACGCGGCGGACGGCACCTCCGAAGAGACGCAGCGCTACAGCGATGATCTCCAGCCCATTTTGTCCGGCTGTGGAGGCGGCAATACAATCTCTGAGCTTCCACAGCAGGACGACCCGGCGTGGACGGCGCTCCGGCACCAAAAGTCGACGGTGCGCGTCCTCTCCCTCGCGGAGGGAGCCTCGAGCCGGAGCGGAGTAGAGTGCCCGGTCGAGCAGAGGGCAGAGGAGGAGGAATCCTGGCTCTGCGCGGGCTACGCCCTGCTGCAGGAACTCGCGACGGCGTACCAACACATGGCGGCATTCCCAGCGCTGTTTCTCCACCCCTTTGAAGTCCTTCACGCGAAACTCGTGGGAAACACGTCTTCTCCCGACAACGACGCAGCGCAGCGCCTTCGTTTTGTGTGGTCGCCGTCTGCCCTCCTCCGACGCTTCCACGACGAAACACTGCAGCACCTGCGCACCCTCGCCGCCGCACAGATCTCAAAGCGAACCCCTCTGGCGATGCGCACCTTCCGCCCACGCCCGCTGCGGCAGTTCGACCCGCTGCTGGAGGAGCGCGAGGAGATCGCTGTGAAGAGTGAAATCCGCGAGCTGAAGCAAACGGTTCGGGAGGATCGCAAGCGCGTGCTGCGCCACGTTCAGGCAGAGGCCACCGTCACGCGGCGGGCGAGAGAGCGTGAGGCGGCGATGCGGGACAAGGATCGTGAGACCCGTTATCGTCAGGTAGTCGGCCAGCTGCAGCAGCAACAGCACATGATGAACACGGTCGATGCGGCAATGCAGAGGGGTAAAAAGAAGATGAAAAAGGGGATTTCCGGAGCACCGGGGAGCAGTGGCGACGGCGACGGTGTCCCGGAGTATTAACCTTCCCTCGAACCTCTCTTCGCTCCCACTTCTCTTTCATTGCAGTGGGGGATATACCAAATTGTCAGTGCGGATCCGTGTTTCTCCGCGAGGCTTTCTTCTCCCTTTCTTAGTTTCTTCTCCTTCTACCTCCAATCCTGTGCAGGCGCTGGTCAATAGGGCTGTCCAGACCCCCACACACAGACAAAAATGATATCCCAAGGGATCTGAAAGAGGGTGAGAGAGAGAGGGGCCCTTCTCTACAGACTCATTCTACAGCGTTTTTATTTATTCTCGTTTTGTTTTTGTTTTTTTTAGAAGACAACCCACGAACCCACTCTGACTCGAATAAGAAATCCAACGATAAATGGATGTATTTTATGGTTAACACATTCCGGATAACACATTCAACTACATCCATTTCGAAGACTCTTTCATTGATTTTTTTATTTTTAAAAAAGTTTTTTGTGCTATTCGGTGCTCCGCTGCGTGATAATAATGATGAGAGTGCAGTATGATCTGTTCCGTTTAAAGTAATGTTTCAATAATAATTTAAAAATACTAAGAAAAGAAAATATCTCTCAAAAGGCATAATTCCCGCCGGTACTGTATCCGGGCCTTACTGAAATGCACTCTGCCACGTCTCACGCCTGACGAACCACTATGTTGTGTTTTCCCACTCCACTTTCCGTTTCCCACCAACAGGGTCTCCTCCTCCGCCATTACAACATCGTAAAAACTAAAAAGGAAAAAAGAGTCCGTCTATTCTTCTGTATTCACATTATTTTTAATCTTGTTTTTTTCTTTTTCTTTTTCTGAGTGAGTCATTGCAGATATATCACACGAGAATCACACCCTTCAAAGAAATCCGTTCACATAAACATAAAAAGCAGAGTAAACCTTGTACAGAACAATCAGGATTCTTTCCAAACAAAACTTTGCTCTCTCTCTCTCCCTTCCATGAGCAATTCGTCGTCCACCAAGCCAGCTTCTGCTGCGGCGCCAAGCCGGAGGAGTCTGGGGGACCGCCTCGCCGAGACACGCGCTCCGGCGGCGTCGATTGCCGGACTTCTCGAAATTGGCATTTTTCATCCCTTCGACACCGTCGCTAAGCGTCTCATGACGAACAAATCGCCTCTTAAAGCCAGCGGGGCTGTGGGCGAGGCGGGGGTCTGCTCCCACCTGAACCAAATCATCTTCAAGCAGCACGCCCAGGACGGTATGTTCCGCAAGCTGCTGTACCTCTACCCCGGCTCCTTCTATGCGGTGATTTACAAGGTATTTCAGCGCATCTACAAGTTTGCGGGGCAGCCGTTAGCGCGGGACTACATCAATCGACATCATCCGCACCACCCTTTCTTCTCTATTTTTGGGGCTCGTAACGAGTCCATGATGCGCGAGGGCACCGCCGGGTGCTTGATTGGCATGGGCGAGGTCTTCCTTCTCCCGTTGGATCGCCTCAAGGTGCTCTCCCAGGTGAACGAGGCGGCAATGAAGAAAGGACTCTGGCCACTGCTGCGGCAGGAGGGTTTGCGCGGGATGTATGCTGGAATCGGCATTACGGTGTGCCGCAACGCGCCGGGGAGCTTCGCACTCTTTGGCGGTGCTGCCTTCGCCAAGCACACTCTCTTTGGATTACCCGATGAGCCGCCCAAACACGCGGGAGGAAAATCCAACCATGCAGCGGGAACGCCCCTGCGGGCTACCGTGGCGCAGAACATGGTGGCGTCCTGCGTCGGTGCCTGCCTCTCCATCACAGTGTCGAACCCGATGGATGTCATCAAGACGCGCATGCAACACGCTACCCAAGATGTCCGTCACTCCACGGGGCGAACCATTGCGAATATGGTTCGGGAGGAAGGGATCTTCTTCCCGTTTTTTAAGGGCCTCACCCCCAAGATTATTGCTTCTGCTCCTAAGCTCATCTTTACGTACTCCATGACAGAGTATATGTATCAAGCCATCTTGGCCAGCAGCCAGCGACGTCACTCTCACTAGTGTGTTGCGTCCTGCACATGCACAGAGAGAGGGAGTGAGGGAGACTTCATCGCACTGCCTTTCTCTCCGTGGGTCGGCGTCATTTTCTTTTTTTCTTTTTTTTTTTTCTTAAAAAAATGACAAGAGCGAAAACTTTAAACACTGTCCCTTATTCCGTGTTTGTAGAGAGAGAAAACGAAAAAGAAATATATATTGAAAATCCGCGGTGTAGCACACCTCGTGGACCCAGAGAGGAAATCTACATGAAACACATTCCTTCACTTTAATGCAAAGAAGTATTACTTTCCTTCTTCTTGTATTCCTTAAATAAGTGAGTAAGTGAGTGACCGCCCAGTTTTAAAAATCAGAATAAAAACGAGTAATTCAAGTGTTTTCTTGACAAACTCTGCGCTCTTCTTTTCTCTTTTTCTCTTCACCTACTACAGTCAGAGCCACTTATCGTATAATTTTGTGTGTGTGTTGTTTTTCGTGTGAATGTGCCTTTTTTTTAACCAGCTTTAATTGATATGACAAAAATGGGACCGCCTGGCTTTTGAACCAAAAAGAATCGACGGAGGATGTGTCTTTTCTTTTTTTTTTTTTTTTACACCATCGAAGAGAGCGTTTCCCTTCCTCTCGCTTTTGCTCTCTTTCTGTTTCATTACAAAGATGTAACGAAGTAGGAAAGAGGGAAGAACTACACTAAATCCTCACCAGAATAAATGCTCGATTCCATTTCTTTTCCTTGCCTTCTCTCCCCTCTCCCATACTGTATTCGTATTCGAGAGCTCAAAAGAAAAGTTTCTCCTCAGCGTTGGATCGCTCTCTTCATTTCTCTTCTCTTGTGTTTCATTTGTTGAAGTTTTGTCAAGCGTTCTCTTCTGTGCTCTGGATTAGCTTCGAAGAGACAAAAAAAAAAAAAGATATCTTCACATCCTTTTAGTTGAGCGGTACTGCATCGCCTCTTGGGCAAGCCAGCAAGAAACTTTATTGCTTTTAGTGCTTTTAGTTAATTCATATACATAAATATATATTGCTGCCGAATGATCTCTTCAGTCAAAGATGGACGTCGACGAGATCCTTTCCGGCATTTACCAGCTTATGCCGATCTTCTGGCCTATCTTGTCGGGCAAGATCTGCGATCGCCTCTCGCCGAACAGATGGTCACCCTTTTTGTGCAACACGATCACTTAACACTGGGTGAAATCGCTCGACTCCTTCGAGATCCCGGTGCAGCGCGGGCAGCCCGCACGCCTTCCAGCACGCACTCCGGAGACTCGGCTGCCCCGTCGGTGCTCATCCCGTCGGCCTCGAGCAGCTCTGCCACCCTCGAGAACGCTGTGCGATCGCACGTCCGCGTGGTGGATCCGAGCACCGCTCCCCCCTCGGAGTCCCCCACCGAGTCGTCGTCGTCGTTTCCCACTTCGGCAGTGCTGAAGGAGGCCGCCATACGTGAGGTGCTCACACGGCTGTTTCTGCACCGCATTGTGGAGTTTCGGGAGACGGACCGCACGTACCACCTCTGCTCCGGCTCCAGCCTGGTACTTCGAGTGTACTATCCGCTGGTGCTGGTCGTGATACGAGAGAAGTTCGGTGGCGCGGCAGAGCAACTCGCCTTGATTGTGCACCAGCTCGGTGTGGTACCGCTGCGCTCTGCGGTGAAGATCGCGGTCGAGTCCGGCGCTGCCGCGTGGCGTGCGACCGCGTTGGCTGACGCCGCGCTACAGCTTCTCCAGTGTGGGGTCTTTCAGTCAGTGCTCAGCAGTGGGGAGGAGAAGGACGACGAGGCGGGTTCTGCTTCTGCGCCAGAGGCCCAGCGCCGCCGCACGGAACACGACGTCGTCTCTGCCGCCACCACCACGGGAAGGGTCGTTCCTCACACGTGTGTGCGTTGGAATACGGTGTATCTATCTCGCTTACTGCTCCACTCAGCGGTGGGGCAGCTTGCTCAGGAGCGGGTGACCGATCGCGTGATGGCCAAGGCGGTTTTGGACGTGTTTTTTCAAGCGGAGGAGGACGAGATTCGCCATCGCAGCGGGCACGCCAATGCCGGTACCGCGAGTGAGGCGGGAGTGGATGAGCTCGGGATTCCCTTTCTACCGCCCTCCGTTGGGACGCATACGCACTCGTTTCAATCCCTTCTCCAGCGCGTGCAGCACCACCACACGGGAAGTGACACCAACGAGGCCGCCGCCACAGCGCCGGAGGAGAGCGAAGGACGCGTGTGGCGTGTCGTGCAGGCGCTGACGATGCCAACGACGGTGTCGAGCGGCTTGGCACAGCGTGGCACCGCCCCACCGTTGGAGGGCCTACTCGTGTATACCAATCAGGAGATGCTGCTGCTGTTGGACGGAGAGAAAGTGGACGACAGCCGCCCCCTCTCCCACCTGCAGCGGCAGAGCGAATTCGCGCTGCACTACCGTGGGGCTCTTTACGGAATCTCTGCAGCGGTGCAGGAGAAGGTGGTGTTCGCCCGCCACGGGGTGCTGGGCGTGCGGATTCTGCAGCTCCTTCGGCGGCATCGCTTTCTAGAAGATAAGTCCATCGCAGAGCTTGTGGTGAGCTCTCAACCCCGCACCAGAGAAGTGCTCCACGACATGCTTCGCGACGGGCTGATCATTCAGCGGGAGATCAGTAAAGTGGACATCAACATGACCAGTGAGCGCCAACCCAAGCAGCAGATTTATCTCTGGGGTCTGGAAGAAGCCGATGGAGACCGCGGTGCACTGCCCATCTCCGCCCTTCTGCAGCTACGCCAGCTCGTCGCACGGTCGCTGTTGCACGCGCTGCACTCCCTAGACCACCGCCGACAGTCGCATGCCGCATCGAGAAGTGCCCTCACGGGCCACACCGCACGCGGTGAGGCGGGTGGAGTGGGGGTGCCGCAGAGCTTCTCTACCACTCCAACAGAGTTGAACGGGAATTCCTTTCGAGAGCTCATGGGGCTGGAGAGTGTGGTGCTCTCGCATATGCGCATCCTGTTTTTACTCGATTTAGGAAGCTAAGGAAGGGGAGTTCAACGTGGGGAAAGAAAAGGAAAAAAAAAAAAACATGGACATGATCTTGTTCTTCACCCAAGGTGGGGGCCCTCCATAAGGATGATTTTCTTCGCATAAAAGCGTATAGTGTGAGCGATAAGACTTCTGCGAGGAATCCAGATGCGGCTCCTTCGTAGAGAAAAGGACTTTTCTTTGAACACATTAATATATAATAAAAAAAAACTAAAACACATTCTCTGAATGAATAACTACAACTATTGATAATGTGTTAAACGGGAAGACGTGATAGTACTATTATTTTCATATCGTCACAGTTTTTAGAACCAAAGACAATAATTGTCTTCTATTCTGTGTTTTCCTTGTGTGGTTTAATGAATGTCTCACTCTCTTCTTTTTTTACCCCTTTGGTTGTTGTACTTTCTGTGTCCATTTAAATGCCGAACGACTAGACACGACCACAAGAAAAAGTGCCATTGCAGAGGAAAAATTTTTTCTTCTTTTTTTTTCTTTTTGTGTGTCGTTGAATAAAATTCGCATTCAATCTTTTGCTTGTTTCTTTCGAACACACTCAAAGAAGGAAACGAGCGCTTCATCGCACAAAAGAAAACGAACAACAAGAGACTCTTTCCTCGCTCCCATTGGTTCTATAGATCTTCTGCATTTCAACAAAGGACGATCGTTTTTGTACAGTGCTATCGAACTCCCACGCTCCTCTAAACAGATCACTAAAGTACTGCATCTTTCCTACGACGATCCCTTTTGTCTTCAAGGAAGTTAGTCGACCTCTCTCTCTTTGAAGAAACTCAACGATAGATCGGCACCTGCAGGGATGACCGAGGGATTGAGCGAGTCCGACGCGACCACCGCACTCTTCTCCGAGGACGAGAACGCGGCGTTCGAGTTCATCAAGACGGAAATATCGAACTTTGAGGAGTACGAGCGCCAGTTCCAGGAGGTGCTGCTGTCGTTAGAGTCGGACGACATTCTGGATGAATTCCGCGCCGAATACGCCGGACTACATCATTCCTTTCTGAAGAGCCACGAGGGGGAAAATCGGCTGATGCACAAGTGCTTAGACCTCCAAAGTGACATCTACACGTGTGTCAGTAAGGCACAAACGGCGGAGGAGTTGTCGGAAGGCGACAAAGTGACCATCGAACACCTCCACGCGGAAGCGGAGCGCATTAAGAAAAAGTCCAGCAGCACCAAAGACAAGGAAAGCTTACTGAAGGGAAAGATTTATGAACTCAAAAAGGAAGTCGTTGCGCTGGAGAAGATCTCCCACGAGCCTGTGGAGGCCGCTGCGCTCGAGGCCTCGCTGCAGAGCCTTCAGCGTGTGCATGAGACGGTGCTGAAGGAGAAGGAGAGCCAGGAGTTTCTCCTCAACACCGCGCAGTACGAAGTCACTGCCGTGGAACGCCGTCTCCAGAAGCTCCGCGAGAAGAAGGCGGCCAGCGACGAGGAGCTTCGAGCGGTTCGAGAAAAGATAGAGGAGAAGCAGTACGAAGTGCGGGAGATCATGGTGGTGAAGCAGCACAAGGAGGACTTGCTCAAGGCGCTGCGGGAGAAGCTGGCGAGCGGGAACACCGCTCTGTCGGAGCGCCAAAGCCGAATCGATCAAATACGGGAGGACCACATGCGTAATGGTCAGGAGATCAGCCGAGTGACGGGTGAGGTGGAGGCGCTGACGGAGGAGTACCACGGGCTCACGCGACAGCTACAGCAGCTGAACGGATCACTGCAAGATTGCGGGGAGGAGAACGACGTGCTGCACAAAAAGGTGAAGGAGACGCTGGAGGAGTTGCAGCTCCATCAGAGGGAGGTGGACGCGTGCCACAAGGAACTGGTAAAGGAGCAGAAGATGATTGACGCACTGACCAAGCGAAATCTCACCATGGAAACCAAGAAGGTAGAGATGGAAGGAAAACGTGACGCAGCGAAACAGGAACTCGCGACCAAGGAACTGGAGCTGGAGTACGCCAAGCAAGAAGTCGAAGCCCTCCAGAAGCAGCTCGTCTCCGTGCACAAGGAACGCGAGGTCCTTCATGAGGGCTTTCTCAATGCGGAGGAGTCAGCGCTGCGGAATAAGAACTGGCTGGCGGAGAAGCAATCGCAGCTGTATCACACGGAACATGAATTGCAGGCGTTTGAGAACCACGCCCAAAAGGAGTGTGAGATCATTTACAAGACGATGAAGGAGTGTGGTAAGTATGAGGATCAAACACGGGTCTACGCGCTGAAGTGTGCGACGACTATTGCAGAAATTAAAATGAAGGAACGACAGATTTCGGCGGCGCAGCACCGCGTCGCGGAGATTGAAATTCGTCTGCGTAAGCAGCAAAATCTTCTCGAAAGCGTTGTCACCGATCGAAACGCGTATGCCAAACACTACGATCAGCTCCGTCACGAGCTCGCCGAGATGAACAACCGGTTCCAACTGGTGCTCGTGCAGATCACTCAAATGAAGGCCGAGGTGATTAGCCGCGAGCGGGAAGTCGCGGCGGAGGAGAGCGGCATCGAGATGCTGCAGCGCCAGAAGCGAGAGATTGAGTCGAACATTCTGGCCTATCACCGGCGCTGTGAAAAGCGGTCTCGGGCGATGGACGCCTTCAACAACGAGCTACGGAAGCTCGGCGATGTGCTGGGTGTCGCGTCGGAAGAGGCGTCCCGGCAGCGACGACGTTGCCGAGACGTGATCCATGAAAGAGATCTGCTCGACCGCCAGTCCATGGCGAGAGCGAAGGAGCTGATGCAGCTCTGCGAACGCATTCACTCCCAGATGGGACTTCTTCAGCGTGGGGAAGCCATCTATCATGATACCGTAAAGCACTTGGAGCAGCTCGAGTACCAGGTAGTAAGCATGGAGCAACAGCTCGCGCGTCTGCGGCAGATTGTCAATCATCTACCGGATTTACGTCTGATGGTCAACAACGCGACACGCGAACTGACCGCAGAGAAGGTCAAGGTGCGTGCGATGTTGACGGAAAGCGAGCGCCCCATCAATCTGCACCCCCACCACGAACTCGCCTGGTCCGACCCCGAGACGTACAAAGTCGTGGAGCGGGTGACCGCCCTTCAGCGGGAGCTTTCGCGCCGCAGAGCCCTACTGGCGAAGAAGGAGACCGAGATCCAAAGTCAGGAAGGGAAGTACCTCACGGCGAAGGCGCAGGTCGCGAAGCAGCCGGGGCCCGAAGTCTCGGAGCAGCTCTCGGCGTATCACGGGCATTTAGTGAAGAAGCAGGCGCAGTACCGCCAGCTGCAGGAGAGTCTAGCGTTCTTTCGAGAGCAGACGGAACACTACCGCCACCGGGAGGACGAGCTCCGCCTGCGGCTGAGTGAAATGGCGAAGGAGTACGCCAGAAGACGGGAGGCGCACGAGAGGGAGCAGCACGCGCTGCGGGCGAAGCCGCTGGGGAACACGCACAGCAGCCAGCGCACCCGATCCGAGAGCTCCAGTGAGGGGGGCTACAAGGGCTTCGTGGCCCCGCCTCGGGAAGGCCACCCTCCCCTCGCGCTCGAGGAGATCGCAGCGGAGGAGACCCATCAGACGAAGGCGTGGGAGGTGGCGGCCATGATGCTACGCATTCGGGAAGAAGAAGAGGCCAGACGCGCCGCCGCACAGCAGAAAGAAGAGGAGGTGGTGGCGGCAGGTGAAGAAGGGCCTTCTACGCCAGCGGAGACTGCCGTGGACCCGCACCCCGCGGCAGAGCCTCTTCCTTCCGCGATCCAGGCCCCGCTGTACCACGAGAACGAGCCGGTGGAGGCGGAGGGGCCGCCATCCCTCTCTGACGCCGCGATGAGCCGCAGCAGCGAAGAGCCGCCGTCCCCATCGGTGTTTGCGAGTCACGGGACCGCCGTCCCGTCCACCTTTCACACCGGCGGAGACAGCCGCGGGGAGACACCCAATCAGATTTCCGCGCAGCTGTCCGACGCGCTGTCGATGACGGTGTCACGGGGCGAGGAGGCGGGAGCGGAAGACCCGGCGCCGGAAGATCGACCCGGAACCGCGATGCCGGACACGAGCTCCGCTCCTCAGAACTCCGATGCGGAAGCGGCTGCTTAACGAGGACACGAAGCGGAGCACCACCACTTCCATCTGATCTTCTCCGCTTCGTTATTTTCTTGGCTCTTTTTTTGTTGTTGTTGTTTTCCTAAATGTGAAGTCCTCTTTAGGATCGCTTGCTGATGTTCGTACGGATTTCTCTTCCAATTGGGAAAAAGAGCACCGAGAAAAGAGGCGTAGGCAACTGCAGGAGTGATGGGAGGAAACGGTACGCGCTGCGTGGAATTATGCATGTACATAGTGTCAGAATAGACAATAGAGTAGTGACCACGAGGAGAGAAATGACAAACGATACGTCTAAAGTCTGATGTCCACTCGTTTCTAGTGATTTCTTTTCAGTTCAACGAAGCAATAACACAAACGTCTGTTGGACGGAAAACTTGCCCTGACGTTGTTTGAATAAAAAAATGAATGAATGCGATGCGGTATCCATAAATGAAATTTTTTTTCCTTCTCTGTATTTCTTTTCGTTATTTGTTCTAATTTGAATATATATTCTTTTCTCGCTTAAAAATATCTCCCAAAGATCGTAAGCTCTCTTTGTAAGTACCATCATATTCGCCATTTTCCATCCTTTATTCTATTTTTCTTATTCGTGCTTTCCGGCACTTTATTGTTATTATTGTTATTATTATTTTTAATCGTACTGTTATTCCTAAGATTTTAATAACTAATAAAAACAGAGAAAATATTAATAAACCGTAAGGAAACCAAAGTATTGTTCTTTATCTTTCACAAACCGCCTAACACAAATATCCTTCTCTTTCAGCCGAATTCCACTCACACAAGCACAAGACAACTTTCTTCTTCTTTTCTTATTATCTTTAGCCATCGCAAGATATCATGTTACGCTTTGCTCGTGCGTGCGCCATTCCAAGGTCCGCTGTGGCTGCAGCTGGTATTCGAGGCGTGTCCTGCGCTTCTGCGGCGGCCTCGACCCACACGGGCCGCTGCCTTCCCTCTGCTGGGCTTGGAAACCAGATATCGGTGTGTGGGGGGAGGCGACGAGCGGGGGATGTGCACCGCTGTGAGCCGGCGTTGTGTGTGGCACGACGGTTTCAGTCCAACTCTGTGACGCCGTGGAGCAGCAGCAGCAGCGGGAGTGGAGGCCAGAAAGGCGACGGCAACGGAAATGGAAACGGCAACACGTGGGTGAACCCCAACGCGGTGCCACCTGGGGAGTTCCTGAAGAAGTACGCGAGAGACTTGACGGAGGAGGCGAAACAGGGACGCCTGGACCCGATCATCGGCCGCGAGGAGGTGATCCGCCGGACGATCCAGGTCCTTTCTCGGCGAACCAAGAACAACCCGGTGTTGATTGGTGAGCCGGGTGTGGGGAAGACCGCCATCGTCGAAGGTCTGGCACAGCGCATCGTGAAGGGTGAGGTTCCTGAGAGCATTAAGGAGAAGAAGGTCTTTGCGCTGGACATGGGAGCTCTGGTCGCTGGGGCCAAATTCCGTGGCGAGTTCGAAGAGCGTCTGAAGGGCGTGCTGAAGGACACGGTCTCCTCGAACGGAAAGATCATTCTCTTCATTGATGAGCTGCACACGTTGGTGGGAGCCGGGAGCAGCGGCGACGGGAGCATGGACGCGGCGAATCTGCTGAAGCCATCGCTGGCTCGGGGGGAGCTGCACTGCGTGGGGGCGACAACGCTGGATGAATACCGCAAGCACATCGAGAAGGACGCAGCGCTCGCGAGACGGTTTCAGTCAGTGCTGGTGGTGGAGCCGACGGTGGAAGAGACGGTCTCGATCCTCCGCGGCATCAAGGAGAAGTACGAGGCACACCACGGCTGTCTGATCAAGGACGAGGCGTTGGTGTACGCCGCGATCAACTCCCACCGGTACCTGAGCGAGCGTCGCCTGCCCGACAAAGCCATCGACCTGATCGACGAGTCAGCCAGTCGTCTGAGGCTGCAGCAGGAGTCGAAGCCGGAAGCGCTGGACCAGGTGGAGCGTGAGCTAATTCGCATGAAGATCGAGCTGGAAGCGGTGAAGAAGGACAAGGATGAGCTGGGGAAGGAAAAGCTCCAGCTGCTGCAGACGCAGATCGACGCAAAGCAGAAGCGCTACGACGAGCTGGAGGTGCAGTGGAAGACGGAGAAGAGCCTATTCCAGACGCTCAAGCAACGCACCGAGGAGCTGGAGGTACTGCGGCATCAGCTCGATCAGGCGATGAGCGGCGGGGACTTTGCGCTGGCCGGGGAGATTCAGCATGCTCGTATCCCGAAGCTGCTCAAGCAGATCGACCAGGACAAGAAGGAGGCGCAGTCGAAGCACTTCATGGTGAGTGATTCGGTCTCCAGCAAAGATATCGCGGAGGTGATCTCACGTGCCACCGGCATCCCTGTGACGCAGTTAATGACGGGTGAGCGAGAGAAGCTGATTGATATGGACAAGGAGCTGAAGAAGACCATTCTGGGCCAGGACAACGCGATCGAGTCTATCACAAACGTGGTGCGGATCTCTCGAGCGGGGCTGCACGCCCACAAGCGCCCCCTCGGTTCCTTCTTGTTCCTTGGCCCCACCGGCGTGGGTAAGACAGAACTGTGCAAACGTCTGGCGAAGTTCCTCTTCGATGATGAAAGTTTCATTTGCCGCATTGATATGAGTGAGTACATGGAGAAGCACTCGGTACACCGACTGATTGGCGCACCGCCGGGCTACGTGGGCTACGAGGAAGGCGGTGAGCTGACAGAGGCGGTCCGACGCCGGCCGTACCAAATTGTCCTCTTCGATGAGTTTGAGAAGTCTCACCCGAGTGTTTCCAACATCTTGCTGCAAGTACTGGATGAAGGGCATTTGACCGAC
This sequence comes from Vickermania spadyakhi, assembly GCA_030849815.1. Lineage (NCBI taxonomy): Eukaryota > Euglenozoa > Kinetoplastea > Trypanosomatida > Trypanosomatidae > Vickermania > Vickermania spadyakhi. The sequence continues at coordinate 37,080 of JASAOA010001705.1, forward strand.
TCGCACGGTCGGCGCGTGGACTTCAAGAACACGATCATTATTCTCACGTCGAATCTCGGGGCCGATGTGATGTCGAGGCTTCCCGACGGAACACCGTCCAGCTCTGCTTTCAACGAGGTCATGAATCTGGTTCGCCAGCGCATGACACCAGAGTTTATCAACCGTTTGGATGATATCGTCATGTTCAACCGCTTGTCCCGAGAGAATACCCGAAGTATCGTGGAACTGCTCTTTCATCAAGTCGAGGTACTGCTGAAGGAGCAGGAAATTAAACTGGCACCCGTTTCCAACGACCTCTACGACTGGTTCGCCGATCACGGGTACAGTCCGGTGTACGGTGCTCGCCCGCTAAAGCGCCTGATCCAGTCCGAGCTGCTGAACCAGCTCGCGATTATGCTGCTGGATGGCCGCATTCGTGAAGGTGAAACGGTTCGACTGGAGCGTGGCAATAACCTCAATGGCCAGGACGGAGTGCACGTGGTGCCGAACCATGCCGCTTCCAAGCGCCGTTCCAAGGGCGACGACGAGCTCGAGCTGAAGACGCTACCCCCGAACTAAGACCCCCTGTTGGGTGGAGCCAGCGCATATCCAACTTTCCGCACCCTCCCGAAGAGGGGAGCGGAAAGAACGGAGGGGTGAAGCCGAGGTTCTTTTGAAAATAAAGACGAGAGCTCCACACTTTCCAACTCTATTTAGTTAAAAATTATTTATTTATTTATTTATTTATTCATTTTTTATTATTCTTATTTTTAACCGCAACATAAACAACAAACAAGTATTGAACTCAAAATAAGGAAGAGAGAAAGAGAGAAAAAAAAGCACAAAAACCAGAAGAAGAAGAAGAGGAGAGAGACTCGAAAACGGAATTATCTAATGATTGTAATGGAGAGAGAGATGTGAAGTCTCTTCTTTTTACTAAATTATCTCACTCCTTTTTTTATTATTATTGCTATTATTTCTTATTTCTCACAATAAATACGCATTGCTTTCACCCACCCTTTTTGCGTAGACACATGAGCAAAAAAAAACCTCAGATGCTATCATTGGATCATTCTCTCCATCTTTATTTTATATATATATATATTTTTTGCTTTCAAAGACTCTCAGGGTCCCGCTACTGGCGCATGAGAGTAACCAAGGAAATTTTCAATCATCTCTTTGTATTAATGGAACGCGTGGATCACCTCTCCGCTTAGGCATCGCCCTTCATCATCCCAGACACGACAACATTATCATAATATTAATCTGGACTACAGAGGAGTGGGGCTCCACTCAAATGAAGAGACCCGTATCGATGAAACATTGAAGCACCAGGCGATCGACTCTACTACTCGGATCGATGGTGTGGGTCTCAACGTTAGTAGAAAAGGAACGAGTGAGTTAGTTAGTCCAAGTCGGAATGGACGGGAATGACCTCTTGCTGGCCTTAAGGCTTACTCGTCGAGCAGATTGCTCGGATGGTCGTATGCGATGTGTTCACTGCCACCCTGTATGGACTAAGCGTCATTTTCTTCGCAGGATTCAATGCTGTACCCTTCTCTTCTGTCGCGCTAATAATAATACATTTCACAAGAAATCATCTTTAAAATATCAACTTCATTATGACATACTATGTTTGCGAAAAACTCGCCAAGTAAAAACACCAAGTCGAGGCAGGAGTGTCGGTAATAAAGACTAGATGTACAGGGTGGTTCTAAATCCATGTAAATGATGAATTTAAATCTCACTGGACGATGAAATACTTGTGCCAGTAAAAAAAGAATAAAATGGAGCAGTAAAGTGAATACTAGATGATGAAGTACAACACTACTTCCAGTATATTATATTGCCTAGGCCTTCCTCACTCAAACAATTCCACGCTCATTGATTGTATGAATTGCACCAAATGCGGATAGAATTCAAAATGTTTCTCCTCGTCTGCCCTTTTCGTTTCTTGCTCACCTTCATTCCTAGCGTAAACTTTTCCAAAAAAAAAAAAGAGTCAATACCCCCTCTTTCAAAAATTTATATTAGACTATAAAAGAATATTTTCAATCTTTTGTTTTTCTGTTGCTGTTTGTGTGTTTGTTTTTCTTTCCAAACCAATTTATGTGGGTGAGCGGTTCGCGAATAGATTTGTATTGTTGCGACAGCCGTTGACAATTCGGTATTTTCGCAGTTTTCTCTTTGAAGCAAAGAAGCGTTTATTATCGCTCACATACATCGCACACACATATATACACAATACATAAATAGCTATATATTGCGAGATATTCTGCACTCGACACGTTTTTTCTTACATCGTAATGGATTGGAGCGCGGACACAGACCACCGTTGGAGAGCGTGGAGGACGAGAGATGAAGGGCCACGCGTGGTGCCGTCGGCGACCACGTTCGTGGAGGTCCCGGCGCTTTCGCACGTGAAAGAGTCTCCCGGCTATCGCCTTCGCCGCACAGTAACGAAGTGGAGTTCGGAGAGCGGCTTTGGCAGCGGCCACCACTGGAGGGCGGGGCGACGGGAGAGCGACCGGTCACAGCGCTCCGCCGGGCTGCGGTGCCTGGTCGGTCTTCTGCTGACAATGCTGCTGCTGCTGCTGCTGCTATTGTGGAGTTCAAAGAGAGACGACAGCCATTCGACGCCGCTTTCAGCGTTCACGCCGGAGAAGCGGCGGTGGTGGACGCCGCGAGGGCCTCACGTCCCACCAAAGTCATCCGCACCGCCTCGGCCCGTCTCGACAAGGAACACCTCCGAGCGCGGTGCGGATCCCAATGCAGTGACACTCATTTTCTCACTGACGGCAACGCCAATGAGCCTGGAGGAAGGCCTTCAGCTCCTGCTTCGACATCAGGCCGCCCTGTGCTCCCCTGTTCCAGCGTCTTACGCGCAGCGAGCAGAGTCGGCCAAGGGGAACCAGGAGAGCAGCGCAGGAACCTCCTCGAGTCCGACGTTTCGCAGCACCACACGAGTGAAAGGGACAGCGGAGCCGTATTCGCTGCCCGTTCATGTGGTGCTGGTCTCCCCTACGGTGCTGAGAGAAGAGACCGCGTCGAGGGGGTACGAGCTCCTCCGAGAAGGGTACTTCACTACTCGTATTGCGTTACACCGCCACTCGGTTCAGATACCGCTGGAGGAACTACCCGACGACGAGGACGACGACGACGACGACGACGAGGACGACGACGACGACGACGACGACGACATGCTGCTCGCCGCATCCCCGCCACCAAACCAGAAGCGGAACCCGCCGGGCCCAGGAAGGAACGGCGAGAGTGGCAAAACTGCTCGTTTATGGGCATCCGGTGCCGAGGCGCCCTCCAGTGGGCGACTGAAGGAGATCCTGTCCGGCAGCGGCAGCGCACCCTCCCCCGCGACACCGAAGGGTGATGCTGAGGAGCCGCTGCCTGCGAGTGTGGTGCTCGAGTGGCACTGGAGAGAAATTGTGCCGTCGGCACGGCATCACTGTGGGAGCGGAGCAGCCAACCATTCGCCGTGCGCGACGGAACCGCTGCACTCCACGGGTGGTGGCTGGCCGCTGCAGGCGCACCGCTCCGTTGCTGCCTTGAACGCGGAAGACGAGTTGGCTACCTCCCACCTCCACAACGCGCTGCGCCAGGGCGAGTGCGACGGGTCGAAGAACGAAACCCCATCTCTCTCTTCACTGAGTCAGGTCGAGGAGAGACAGCTGTGGATGCAGTACCTTATGGAATGGCGCACCCAACACTGCGCAGCGGAGGAGCGGTTCAATGCGTCGAGTGAGCGAGCGAGCGCTGCGACCAGCGTGCCGTCGTATTATCAGTGCTACCAGCGTGTTTTGACAGTGGTGTCGCCCTCTGCACGGTACATTGGCCAGAGTTCGAGCGCACGCCGCCGGCGCCAGCGTAGTCCTTTTCGCCAAGCGATACAGAGCGAGGAGGAGCGTCTTGAGCTCCTCACGCAGGGGTTGGTAGAGCGGGGGGAAGTGGGCTTAGAGCACCTCATCGAAGCGGCACTGAAAACCTCTGGTGGACAGCGGGGGGAATGGCTGATGACCCTTTCCTCCAGCGTGATGCCTAGTGCCGCACCGTTCACAGTGATGCCACCGCCCGCCCACAACGCTGCTGCTGCTGCGACGAAACGCTCGCACAACACGAGCCAGACGTTCGACCGCCCCGACGCGGCACTCAACTCTTTGGACCATCGCTACCGGCCCTCTGGATTCATGACCGCTCTGCTGGAGGCCGCAACGGAGGTGCCGGCGGATGATCGGCCTTCTTCCGGCCCGCCGCCCCCGTCCCAGGTGGAGGGCGACCCCTCCTCGCTCCTCGTCCCCCGCCCCGAGTCTCCCCTGCTCCAAATAGCTGGCGTGCAGTGCACCCTGGTGCGGCCACGCACGTTCCCAACGAAAAAGCAGCGCGCCACGTCCTTGGCGGAGTCGTCGAACCCTCCCGTGTCGACACCACCCCGTCGCAATGATCGAGAGCGGCGACCGTGTGTCACAGACCTCCAAGACGCGGCGAACGCGTTGCCATCCGCCTTGTACTTCACCGAACTGCCTTCAGCGGTGGAGTGCGAGGATGGTGAACTCCCGTCATGGATGAACCGCCCGCGGAGCGAGAACTCCACGACATCCGCCTCCTCCACGATGCGCTACTACCATCATCTGGTGCCTACCCCGGCACTGCTGCGCCGATACGTCGTACTGGACCACGGCGCCATGGTGGGATTCAGCAGTGAAGGGAATGTTCTCCTTCCGTTCCTCCATCGGCGTCTGGCAGGGCACAGCGCCGCGGACCAGCGCAGCTTGTGGCCTGAAATGATCGATGCCGTCAGTGCGCACTGCGGTCTTTGGCGACGCTCCGCAATCGAGGCGAGCGGATGCCCGTTTCCGTGCGAGGGCCCTGTGGGGTTGTCGGGGGAGGCGGCTGAAATGCAGCGAGAAGCCGAAGATTTTGATGAAGTGATGCCCTCTGCACGACTCCCGTTCATGGAAGACGACGACGACAGCGAAGACGATGAAGACGATGATGAAGACGACAATGACGATGATGTAGCGGAGGCGACAGACGAGACCTCCTCCTTGAGGAGAAGTAGCGCCGCCCGCGCTCGTGCATTCGACGCCGAGCCGTCGGATATCCACTCGCCCTTCAGCTCCAGTAGCGTGACGAAGACGAATGACGTGGGGTTCGATCACCTCCCCACCAGGATGCCCGTTGCAGCGGTGCAGCGTTTGTCGGAGCACTTTGTCCACCGCGCCGCAGACAACGTGGGTTGGCGGATCTCCTTTGCCATTCACATGAACTCCGGTTACTCCAGGAGCTTTGGTCATCATCAGCACTTCGACCACCCGCTGATCCCCTCCACCGACTTCGTGGTCTATCGTTTCCGTGCGAGTCGCGCGATAGGGATTTGGGTCACCACGCCAGAGGACGAGAAGCACGAGAGACTCCAGCAAAAATCACTTCCGGGCGGCACGCGGGAGGGGCGCCCCGCTGCCTTCAGGGCACCTGTCCCGCTGGACGATCCGCCGAAACCCGTGTATGCGCTCACCGACTCGTACGGGAAGTCGTTGCTCCCCCTCCTCAATCGCCTGGTGCTGCGACGGGTAGGGGTGAGCTGGCGGGAGCGCTGGCGAGTGCGAGACTTGGAAGAACTCGGCATCGCCACATCGTCTCTTCAGCGGCCTACTGAAGCGTATAACGCGGAGAGACAGAAGTCCACCGCGCGCGCCCCACACGAGCCGCCGTCCGCTCACGGAACGCCACTGGGAGAGACGGAGACGGGTCGTCACGAGGACGGAGCGCTCGCCTCCACTAGTGGGACGAAGCGCTCTTTGCCCCCATCACGGCGACAGCTGCACCCGACCCGGTACGCGCGCGCGCCGTATCAGGAGCCGCCGACGTGGAACTCGTCCGCAACGTATTTACTGCCCCCGTCGCTCGCGCTCCGCGCCGTGCCGCTGCTCACGTATCACGCCGACTACGTGGGGGACTGCACGGGGCTGGGGAGAGAGTCCACTGGGTACATCGCCGCACTGCAAGAACGTTTCGCGGTGTACATGGCGGATCAAACTCGCGGTGCGTGTTCCCGTCAGGGCAACGCCGCTGGTGAGGTCAGCTACTGGAAAGTAGTGCGTCCCTTCTTTTTCGGCATCGCTCTCCAGTCCTTGCCGCTGCCCTCCTCCACAAGTGAAGTCCCGGGGGGAATTCTCGACATTGACTTCTGGCGCGCGGCGCTGGAGCGGCATCCCGTTGCCTTTTTCTTACACATGCGAGCGAGCGGCTTCCCTGGCGTGTCCCACGAGATTTATCGGGCACAGTTCGGCCCGAACAGCGAGGAGGACCCGAGGATGTGGGAGCCGACAGCGACCGAGAAGACGACACGAAGAGTGCAGCGGTATCGAGCGAAGCAGCGCTCGATGGGGAGGCTGGGCTACACCGTGGGCCGAGCGCTGAGCGAGTTCTCGAACGTGAGTCCGGACTGGCAGAAGGGCCTCACAGGCGAGACGATCGGTCACGTGGACGAGAACGGGAAGGTGCTGGGCACGGAGCACCGGCAGGTGGTAGATGAATTTTGGGTGACAGCGGACTTCTTCGGCCACATTTACCGGCGCCACGGTGTCCCGCCCGAAAAGATTCGGTGGATGCCCGTATCGGTCGACACCTTCACCTACGACCCGACCGCTGGCGTTGCGCCTGGGCCCACCAGCTTGTACTGGGAGGACGAGTCCACTTACTTTCAGTCGCTCGCGGAAGGGAAGGGAAGCACCACGACCACGAGCCGCCCGTCTGCCGATGCCACACCGACGTCGGTAGACGCTCCACTCCAACAGGAGGATGATTCCCATGCCGCTGTGTTCGACAACAAGCCGATGATGTCACCAGCAGAACGCCGCCAACGTTTTATATTTCTCTCCACCTTTAAGTGGGAAGATCGAAAGGGTTGGAACACTTTGCTGGAGGCTTACTTCTGTGCATTCTCTCCGGCGATGCGGAGGCAGACGGCGCCACCCAGCACCTCACACGCGACGCACTTCACGCCAAAGGAGGGCCACCACAACGCAGGCGCTGGGGTACCCAAACAGGGAGAATGGGAATCGCCGAACCACAAGCCGCTGACGACACTCATCATCAAGACGTCCTTTGAAGAGCCGTATGCGAAGGGAGTGAAGATGGGCAACTTTCTGCAGTTTCTGGACCAGTGGCTGGTGCAACACTCCACACTTTCGCTCTATGTGTCATCCGTTCTGGATAACGACTTTCCGCACATCATTGTGACGAACAAGAAGCTCTCGGATGAGGCCTTAGTGCAGATGTACGCCTCCGCCGATGCCTTCGTGATGCCTACTCGAGGCGAGGGCTGGGGTTTACCGCTGGCGGAGGCCATGTCAATGGGTTTGCCCGTCATTGCGCCGTACTATTCAGGAGTGGAGGGCTTCCTCACCCATGACAATGCGTTTCTTATTCCTCTGGAAGGGCTGGACGAGGTGCCCCGTGCGGCCATGTACGGCTTCTATCCTGGGACGAAGTGGAGTGTGCCGAGTGCGAAAGCCACGAGCCTGCTTCTACAATACGTGTACGAGCATCCTGCACACGCCCAAGTGGTGGGTCGTCGGGCCCGCGCGATGATGCGGGAGTTCTTTAGTGAGGAGGAGGTGGCCGATCGAATGGACGCTGCGATCGTCGAGGGTTTGCTTCGGCAGAGGAGTGCCATTAGAGAGAAAGGTTTGTGAGAAGGGAGCTCACGTGGATCCACTTTCCTAGCGAATTCACTACACAGAATATAGATAGTATTGTTGTATTCTGTCTTTTCCCCGCTCCAAAGTTCCCCATTGTCTTTCGCTGCTTCCTGTGAATTGGACAGAAACACACTTCAGTATCTTCCTAATTCTTCTTCTATCTTGGAAAAAGTGTATATGAGAATATTATAATGGTAACACTTTGTTAAAGTTCATTCATGTACTATTATTATTATTAGCGTGCTGCTTTCTATTGTTTTGTTGCGTTTTTTCTGTTAAAGAATCCGGAGCACTACCTTGTTGTTGTTGTTTCTTCGGGTGTTTCTTCGTCAGTTCCATTTCTTTACGCCGTGTTTATAGTGGTTTCTTGTGAAACGATTGAGGAGCAGCAGCAATCAGAAATACACACCATTTCAGGCGTCAAATCTTTATACTTAAAAGGGAAACGGAAAAGAAGAATAACACCGTAACCTTTGTCTAAACAAACAAAAAAAGAATAATTAACAGATAAGGCTTCTCGAAAGTACCTTTTTTTTTTTTTTGAAGAAGGAAACCCCCTCTTGCTCTGAAGCGTTTTTTGATCCCGTGAAAGCGAACCGCCACACAAACGGGTGTTGAAGGTGTTTTCACAGAAGATCCGCACTCTTCTTCCAAGCGTGACATGACCCCGAAGCCCTTGAAAGGGTCCGGTGACGCGGCCACGGTGACGACTGGGCTTCTCACCCTCGACACCGTCCGCCGTCACAGTCGCGAGCCGCAGCTTCAGCGATGGCACATCTGGAGCTCTATCGCGTCGGACGGCGTGCTGCACGACGAGCTGCAGAATCAAACCTGGGAGGCCACCTTCACCTCCCCCATGCAGACGACCCCAGTGTTTGTTTCTCTGGAGGCCCTTCTTGTAGAGGGATGGACTGCCTCCACTTCCAGCTCCCACACCACCGCGACGGGGCAGACGAGTGGCTCGGAGGAGTCCAAGGACGAGCGGCTAAACGTCTTTGGCTGGTTGGACTTCTGCCCAGCCCTCACCTCCTTGACATTGGTCCGCTGCAACACACCCAGTGTCGTATCGCTGGAGAAGGAGGTGCCCCGCTTTCTATCGCGATTGACTACCTTGTCCATTTCCCACGATGGCACGCTTCACGATCTCTCGTTTTTGCGCCACTGCACGTCCCTGACGTCGTTGTCGCTCAAGTATATGAAAAACAACTTGCAGACCTTTCAGCTGCAGCAAGCACTGACGGGGGAGCGCATCGCCTCGTCACAGCGCTTTTTGTTGCAGCAGCTGACGCACTTGGATCTGTCGAACACGAGTATTTCCAATATCGACTGGATGCGCGTCACCGATCACCCCCCTCCTGCTCAGACATCATCGGACGAGAACACCACCCAGCGCAGCCATACCGCTTCCTGGTGTGTCTTCCCTCACTTGGAAGTGCTCCGCGTGGTGGGGTGCGAAAGGCTCTTCAGTCTTAACGCGATTTTAACCGACGGCGACGATGAAGCCGCTGCAAAGCAACAGATCGCGTCGAAACATACGGATCCAACACCCTCAGGCACTCCCCAGCGACGTAGCGGGACGCTGGTACCCAAACTTCGAGTGCTGGACATTTCGTGGTCTGGCGTGAATGACCTTCGTTTTGTGTATCCCTGTGCCAACACCCTGGAGGAGCTCTACATGGATGGCTGTAAAACCATTGGGGACCATCACAGCATCGGCGCCTTGACTCACCTTAAAATTCTCCACGCCCAACATACGACATTTAGCCACCTCCACTGGATTCCACAGTGCAAGGCGCTGGTGGATTTAGATCTCGGTCGCTGCTTTCTCATTGAAGATTTGGCACCCCTTGGTGCGCTGCCGCACTTGCAAAAGCTGGTGTGTCCGACTGGGACGGGGGAGGTCAAGTGGAACTGGCTGATCCCGATGGAAGCCTCCACGAAGGCGGAGGGCAAAGAGGCAAAAGAAGAAGCGAACCCATTCGCCTCGTGTGCGTGCGCTGCAGCGCTTCGAGAGTTACACGTGGACGGCTCCTCTGGCCTGCGTGATGGTCACTTCCTTTCCGCGCTCACGCAGCTGCACACGGTCGTGCTCTCTTCGGTGAACGTCACCGGGATCGGCTTTCTGACCTCGTGCCCGCTGGTGGAGGTGGTGAGCTTGAACAACTGCCGATCGCTGACGACAGAGGCTCTGGAGCCACTCAGCCGACTTCGACATCTGCGCCACCTGCAACTCTGCGACAGCGTCGTGAAGGAGGTCCGCCGCTTTCTCCATCCTGGAGCAGCGTGTCTGAAGAGCTTGGAGGAGGTGGAGCTGACGCTGTGCTCCTCGCTACACGACCTCTCTGGCATCGGCCTTGTGAAGGGGCTCAAGCGCATCATGATTTCCGAAGCGTCGCTTGGCGACATCTCAGAGGAGCTGAAGCTTTGCACGCAGCTCGAGGAGGTGGACGTCTCGTATGTGGACACCTTAGAAGATTTTCAATTTGTGCGCTCACTCGCCCGACTTCAGAGTCTGAGCGTCTCCCGCACCTCAATGGCGTCGCTCGAATGGTTTCACGCCTCCACGAAGGGGCGAGAAGGAGACCCGGAACCTCCACACCTCCGACAAGGCTTAGAAGACCTTAATTTGTCGTACTGCTTCATGCTCACGCAGCTGCCGTCGTTCTCCGCCGTCGCGGACACGCTTCGCACACTGCATCTCTCTCAATGCGGGATGGAACAACTCACCGGACTCGAGCGGTGCCACCAGCTGTCCGAGCTGTACATTGGGCAGTGCGGAGAGCTGCGGCGAATCCTCCCAGACCATGCGGTGCCCCACCCCAACACTGCTTCGTCCCTCTTCTCTCTTGTGGAGGAGGGAACTGCTGGCTCACCCGATGCCGGTATGTACTTTTCCTCTCTCACCCGCGTCACGGTGCACCATTGCGACAAGCTCGAGAGCCTGAACTGGCTGCAGCACCTCTGCCGGTGGCAGGGAGAGGCCTCCGGCACCGTGCTTCGTCCACCGAAACTGCGGGAGCTCAAGGTGGCGCATTGCAAGCACATTCTTCCTGGTGAGTGGCTCCACGGTCTGCGCGCCGCAGTGGCGCTCAACCCCTCACTCACACAGCTGGAGCTGATGGACAGCTGCGTGGACATGACGACGCTCTCGACGTGGATAAGCGCGTCCAGTGCGTTCCCCGCGGAGGACACGGCAAAAAACAAAACCCTGCTTCGTGCGCTCGAGGGCATCACCACACAACTGACGGAGGTGAATCTGTCGGGGCTGCCGGCGCTCGCGAGCCTGCATGGCGTCGAGAAGATCTCGTACTTGTCGTCGCTGCGCATTGCAAACTGCGCCACCTTGTCGTCGCTGCGTCCGGTCGGCCGCTGTCCGCATCTCCTCCAACTGGACATCAGCCGTTGCAAGCAGCTGGCGAGCATGGAGGGCGTGTGGGACGTGGAGGCCGGGAAGCCGTGGTATCCCCCGCTACAACTGCTCCGAGTGTCAGAGCTCCCGCTGCTGTCCTTTGGGGCCTCGCTCTCCCATTGCGTCGATCTCTACGCGCTGCACCTCTCGTCGTGCGCCAAGCTGCGAGAGATTATGGAGTCGAACGAGAAGGGACATTCGCCGCAGCTGTTGCCACAGTTACGGGAGCTCAAAATCCTAGACGCGGGGATTCATCACGTGGAGTGGCTCTCCTCCTGCCCTCAGCTCGAAGACCTCGAGGTCTCCTTCTGTCCCCTGCTGTTCAGCCTGCAGGGCGTGGAGCGTCTCACCCGGTTGCGCCGCCTCGCGGTCACGCAATGCGGCATTCGAAACCTCGACCCGCTGCACAATGCCGCTTTTGTCGCGGACTTTCTCGAGGAAGCTGATTTCTCCCTGTGCTCCAGTCTTCAAGATATGATGGGACTGGCTCCGGAGAGCAGGGTGCTCTCGAAGCTGAAGCGGCTCAGCGGTTACGGCACGGGAGTGGTGGATATCAGCTGGGTGGCGCGTTGCCCTGCGTTGGAGAAAATGGACTTTCGAGAGTGCCGTCAGTTGAAAGAGTTCGGGAATCTGAGCGCAGAGAAACTAATGCGACTCATCCACTAACGCGACATGTGCATCTTCGAGAGTAGAAACGAACACGTCGTCAGGTGTTTTGATTCTTTTTTAAAACATTTTGATTTTCTTTTTTCGAGTTGCTTTATGGATTTGTACATAATTCGTTGTGGGGCCCTTTTTCCATATCTATTATCTATTTCAGTTCGCACTGCTTCCGTATTAACACTTCAGCGCTAATATTTTTAAATTACAATGTGGAAGAGTGAATGAGCGCTGGATCTCTTTCTCCCTTATTTAGTGCGACATGGGTGTGTAGAGAACACACACATCAACTACTTACTTAATCCAAAAAATTTATTCATTTTTTAAAATATATATATATAGTGAAGTGTGATGCTTCACGAAAACGGTGCCCTTGTGGTGCACGCATATGTGTATGAGATGAGTGGGAAGTGAAAGCAATATTGGAGGTGTTTTATCGTCTGCTGTGACGGTGTGGAAGAAACCTGTGCGTTGGACATGTTTCCTAGGCATCTCCTTCTTCTACTTCTACTGCTTTTTTTTTTTTAATCCAGATTTTATCCTTTGGGTGACAAGAACCACTTAATCCCTGCTTTACTGAAAATATTCGCGACATCTCAACGCTTGTGTAAAAAGCCTATTCAATTGTTCTTTATCACGACTTCAATCCTCAATTCAAGGAGGCAAAGGCGGAGAACTCTGTACTTTTCACCCGCCACCGCTGCTCCAGAACGCAATGGCGGACGCTTCCAGGATGGCTTCGCAAGACGCAAAAGAAAAAAACACTTCGACATCACCGACTCACGCGGAACGTGCTTCTTCTCGCCCATCGTCCATCGCTCACTTTGTGTTTAAGCCGAGCAGCT
>JASAOA010001706.1:0-50005 GCA_030849815.1 Vickermania spadyakhi
GATGTGGTTGAGCCGCATCACTGGGGTGATGGCGTTCCACGAGGCCTTCTCGACATGTGGGGGGTGTGGAGGCTTCTGGCTGAAGATGTGCCAGTTTCTCGGGCAGGTGACCGCGCCTCCTGACGGGATGCCCTCGCAGTTTAACAGCTGCGTTGGCTCGTCGTTGAGGATCTCAGCGAACTCCTCCTCAGCGCGAGCCATTCGATGCGCTTGCTCCGTGTGACTACGGGTGGTCTTATCGATGTTTGGCTTCCCTCCTCCGGTTGAGTTGTTCTTTATCTTCTCTGTCAATTCCTGGGTGACGGTGACCCACTCTGTATGGAGCCTTCTTCCTCCGCTCGCTCTGGAACAGAACTCCTTGTACGTCTCTGGGAACTCCTCTCCGATTTTGTACCGCTTGTTCGAGAGGACTCTTCCACTTCCCGTCGCTTCGGCTGGGTCACTCTTATCCTGGAGTTCTCAGGTGGGTATGACTCCATCTATAGCCTCAGATATGTTCTTCGGTATCGTGTTCTTAGGTGGAAATGTCTATCAGAAACGCTTTGTGGCAAACACTCCACAGCGTGATGGGATAGTCCATCGCTCCGAGGGCCTGGATCACGTCTCGTGGAGTGTTTGCCCCAAAGCGTTTCTGATAGACATTTCCACCTACCCTATCTTTCGTGATGGACCGTTTTTCACCATCGGCCATGTTGGCTAGAGCTACGGCAACCAGGTAGTAGACAATCTTCCTCTTTCTGGCTCTGGACGCTGTTATCTCTGCTAAAGCCCACACCTCGCGCAGCTTTAGCTCGACTGCCGATAACTCTTGGTAGCGGTGGTCTGACGGTGAGTCCACCACCTGCGTTGAAGCAGATGGCTCCGTTACGGACTCTTCTTGTGAGTTTTCGATGAAGGGATCAAAAACTCGTTGCACCTCCACTGTTGCGGTGTGTTGTGCCTCCGTCGAGACGTTGGTGCTCGGCGTGGGCGAAATTGTCGCGTTGCTTCGAGCGTTGTTGATGGGGCGTCTAACAGTGAGCTTTGGAGCGCCGCCCTTCAACTTTTTGTCCGAGCGAAGGAGCTCCTCTTCCATCCGTTGTAGGAAGGTCTCCTTCGGCATCGGGGTCTTCGACGTCTGTGCAAAAAGTTTCCGAAGTCGGTCAGCAATGGAGTGTGGGGATACCACTCCGACTCGGAGGTGCGTCGAAAAGAAAGTTGCGGCCATAAAGAGGCCGCAGTCGTCACTCCCAGGACGCTGCCGCGCGCAGTGCACTTTCTCGATTCGTAGCTTTGGCCAGAATCTCTTGATGAACTTTTTCAAGTCCTTGTGCACAATCTTCGACGGGGCGGAATCAAAAATTTCCAGCTGTTCATTGCCTCGACTAGTGATCCGCAGGATACCAGCTATCCAGTGGTGTCGGATGAACAGCGGAAAGAAGACGACCCTCTGGGAGGACAGTTGCTCTCGTATCCGCAAAAGGAGAGCGTGGGTCAAGTAAGAGAGGGTGGCACACGGTAGTATCTTGTCCTTGACTTGTCCGGGAAAAAACGTTGTCGAGCTCTACGTTCGACGTTTTTCCAAACGTGGAGTCACCTCCAAAAAAAGATTCGCCTGCCGGCGGAAAGAGGGCAGGCCACTCTAGTTTTTTTGACCAGATACAGATCCATCGGGCGCCTCAGAAGACCGCCACTGCTTTGCAAAGACTTTTTCTGCGCTACCATTTCCAGGCTTTGAAAAGAAGTGGCTGCAACTTCCCTGGCTTTTTCTGCCCTCAGTGATTTCTCGCAGCTTCTTCTCCGCTTCGCCTTCCGCTTCCACTGCTCAACGTCCTTCCTCAAGGCGAGAATCTCTTCCTCCAGGCTCCTCTTCTCTCTCCGTGAACCTTCGCCGCGGAAGAGAGCATTCATGTTGACCTCATCCATGCGATAGAACTCCTCGATCTTCTTGGTGCTCGTCTGGGGCTCAGCGGAACCCCCTTCCAACAGGGGTCGGTGGCAGGCGATGATGTCCGCATTCACTGGTGGAGGTGCAGGTCACCACTGTCCATGTTTGGGGCGATCGCCCCGAAATTATGAACCTGAATACTGGGACAGCGAGGGATAAGCGCGGCTGGGAGGCGCTTGGCGTCCTCCGAAGGCCCTTCATAGAACAGAAGGTACTGGAGAGCAAGCACCTCAAAAGGAGACCGTGAATAATCCTTTGCCTTCAAATACACCTCCTGCTGTAGAGTTCGGGTCAGCCGCCTTGACATCATTTAGCAGAGCTTTAAAAGACTCTTGGTAAGTGGGCATTGGACCTCGCCATGGAGCTGTCGCCAAGGCCAACTGCTGCAAGAAAAAATCGGCGAGTGGATTGAAGTCAATGTTCGCATTGACTGTGGCAGGGGCTGACGACGAACGAACACCCTGCATAACCGCCTCCACCTGCTGTTGGTGCTGCTCGACGGTCAGCGTGCCCGCTGCGAACGCCTGGTTCAGCGTGCTCAATATCGCATATGGGCCAGCGAAATCCATTGAAGAAGGCTTTTTTTTCTGAAGTGAGAACCACGAAAGACTTGAGGCTATGTGTCATTGCAAAATATAAAATATAAGTATATAATGCAAGAGAGAGACAATGAAGAACATAGCATGCCTTCTAGTAGAAGTCAAGTCAAACGCATTAACCAAGAGTTCATGGAAAGTAATAAAGATAGAGATATTTCTTCTGAGACATTATTGTACTTTGTTCGACGTCAAACTCGAACTCAGGAATAGAAGGGACTTCGCCGCGATGGGGATGGTGGGCAAAATATTGGAATGAATATGGGAGAACAGTGTCGCATCCGTTCGAAAGTCGGAACGGCAAAAAGCTGCGACACAATTCCAATCTCTTCGGTAAAAGAAAATCTGCAAAAGGAAAACAAAACTTGTACTCTGCCCACCGAATGAACATAAAAATGAAAATGTGTCGATTGCAAGTAAAAGAAGATAAAGGATATATATGGGAAACCATCAAAGAAAGTAATCAAAGAAATATAACATATAATAACCATACAGGGATCCATAATTTAAGAAGTTCATCTTTATTTAGGGTATAAAACAAAAGGGAAACTCTACGAAAGGGAGAAAGCTTGGCCCTGGCCCAAGCTTTTCGCCGCTGTGGCAGTGGGGGTGGGTAGGGGGTGGCTTTTTTTTTAAAAAATAAATTATCTTATAGCAACACCGCAATCGACTATAAGAAGAAGTGAAGAAAAAACATTTCATATTTTCATCTCAACATTTCCACTCCGCAAGCTCCAAGAAAAAAAGGAGAGAGGCAATACAGATCTGCAAGACACAGATGAACAAAGAACTTTATCATGTTTACACCCCTAACGCGAATAAAGAAAAACAATCCATGTGGAAAAATCGCCAGGGAGGTAACAATAAAAGAGATGGGTATATTAATCTATTATTCTTTTTTGGGGTATGAAGGATAACAAAAATAATTATTCCTGTTGAATGGCTATCGAAAAGATCTTGTAATTTATGAGATCAATAATTGAACCTGTAACAAATGTTCAGTAACCATTCAAAAGAAGATAGAAAACTGAAAACTACAAACTCCCTGGCTTACTTTCACAAATGATATAGGCACAAAACAATTTAAAAAAAGGCTCCCCCCTCGGTGGAATGGTATAATTTCATTTCAAAATCACTTACGAGTTAAGAAGAAAATAAATTAGTACAAAGTTAAATATGTTATATGAAATTTGATATGTGTAGTTAAAACTATACGAGGGCACATGATGTTTGGAGTTCGCAACTGCATATGCAAGGAATATCAATTTGATATGTTTATCATACGAATGGTAATATCTATTTTTGATTGATTCCGTTTTTATTAATATGGTTCATGGTTAAATGCCCCGATCCTGTATTTAGGGATTTAGGGTAAAAAATAATAGTAAAAATAATTTTCTTTGTGCTGGGTTGAATTTTTAACGGTCGGGGGCGGGAATTAGCCCCCGTCCTCTACTAAACACTTTTTTGCTTTGGCGGCTAAACAAAAGGGGCCCTTGGCTTTGTGGGAATCCGAACCTGCAACCGCACATGAAACATAGGCGGTGGGAAGGGCATCGGCGGTTTCGCAACACATTCAAATTCCCCCGAGGGGGACAATTCAAAATTTCCTAGCATTTTTTTTTTTTTTAATCCAAAAGTATTACCAATAGGTGGGGCATATTTATTTTTGATTTTAAATGGAAGTTTAAATTCGAGCATTTTGTAATTCTTGGGGTTCGGCCAAGCGCCATTGCACACCATACCCTAATTGTGGGGGAATTTAAGAACCCTTTGGGTAAGAATTCTTCGCCGTGGCGGAGGTGTTTCGCCCCGAAATGTATCTTTGTCGGGGTGGGAAAAAGAAAAGGTTGATTTAAACTTTTGCGACGGTCGTTTTTTCCGCTGTATTTTTTTTGCTTCTTGCGTTGTGCTTTTTGACTTTTAAAATCGCCACGGTATCTAAAGTAATAGGGGATGAAAATATTATTTTTTATGGTCGTCGTTGTCTTTTTTGCGCCGCCAAGTTTTTGGAAATGGGCAAGGCCTTACTTATGTTTCCCATAATGGTTCCGTTTTTCGCTTTTTTTTTTCTTTGGCTAAAACCCAAATTCTAAGTATAGATATCAGCAATGATAATTGTTCAAATTAAAAATAAAAGTGTGTTTGTTTTAAAAAACAAATCGTCAAAATTATTATTGTATTTTTGAATGAAATAATAAATTATTTTTTTAATTATTACACCATATATATTTTTTTCCTCATTTATGATGTCAATATTAATGAAATAATATACATGATATTAACGCCGTAATATACTAAACTTAGGGGTTAGGGTTATGGATTAGGATAGAGTTTATAATAACCCTTATAATATACATAATAATGTCAGTGGTTTTAACTATTCTTTATGATAGTACTAATTATAATAATTATAGCTGTTATTACTATTATTATTATTTATAATCTTAGTAAAAATGGGAGTGTACCGTTGCTAGCAATTATTAATCTTACAAGTAAGAGATATTTTTAATTAATAATAACATGAATATTAATAATATTAATTATGTGATGTTTTAAAATAAAATAACAAATATAAAATATTTAGAGAAGCTAATTATTATTATTACTATTATTATTATTATTATTATTATTATTATTATTATTATTATTATTATTATTATTATTATTATTATTATTATTATTATTATTATTATTATTATTATTATTATTATTATTATTATTATTATTATTATTATTATTATTATTATTATTATTATTATTATTATTATTATTATTATTATTATTATTATTATTATTATTATTATTATTATTATTATTATTATTATTATTATTATTATTATTATTATTATTATTATTATTATTATTATTATTATTATTATTATTATTATTATTATTATTATTATTATTATTATTATTATTATTATTATTATTATTATTATTATTATTATTATTATTATTATTATTATTATTATTATTATTATTATTATTATTATTATTATTATTATTATTATTATTATTATTATTATTATTATTATTATTATTATTATTATTATTATTATTATTATTATTATTATTATTATTATTATTATTATTATTATTATTATTATTATTATTATTATTATTATTATTATTATTATTATTATTATTATTATTATTATTATTATTATTATTATTATTATTATTATTATTATTATTATTATTATTATTATTATTATTATTATTATTATTATTATTGATATTGTAAAGATTTCTTTATTTTTTTTTTAAAATTAATTATGTATTACTATGCGTAAACTAGCTACGGCATACTTGCTGATGTTTAACTGAAAAAAATAGTATAAATACATTTTTATTAATATAGATATTGCACTAATCCGGACATGACCTTGACCTGACGTAATAATTATTAATTATAATTATTTTTTTAATGACAATAACAATTGGTATCAACGTTTTTTTTTAAAATTATTTCAATTTTTTCTCTTAGAGAATATCATTTCTTATTTTTTTTAAAATAAAAATAAAAGTATTGAAGTACAAAATAATCGATGTAGTAATTAAAGAAAATAAATTAATGCTCATATTAATAATAACAAAAAAAGAGTAACAATAATGGTCATAATCATAATATTTGTAAAAAATCTAGAAATGTAAAACACTACTTATATACACTACCAGACATAACAGATTGAAATTTATTCTAATACCAATAATTTAATGAAGTTAAATGAGTTGATACCACTTTTTAATACTCTCAGACAAGAAGGTAACTACTTTTTTTTTAAAATTTGAAAAATCATTCCGCAAAGGATTACTTTTTTAAATCTCCTTTCTTTATGTGTTTCTCTTTTTTTTTTTCTTCATTTTTTTGATTAAGTATATGTATCTATAATACTTAGCTTTCGTGATGAATGATGACTCAGCTCTGACAGTTTGCGACCTTGTTCAAGTCTCATTCTCTAACATCAGAAGATTGAGAACTGAAGCTCATTTGCTCTTTGGCCAAACTGTGGAGTCGATAATATTTGATCTTGAATCCAAGTTAGGGTTATTTATCCCCATAACTTTTAATACTTGGTCTAACAGTGATACTATATCAGATTCTCCATTTGTACAAAGCTTCATTAAATTAGGTCGAGAAGGAAGAAGAGCTAACTACTCGTTGACCACTATATTCTCAGAAAGTGTACATTTCTTAGTGAATATTCCGACCATTATTTCTAATCAGCTTTTTAAGATGGGGTTCCAAGCAAACATTTTTAATGCATCACTATACAATGAAAGGCTTTCCGATGCCTTATTGTTGTTTTTATTCTGTTTTAGTGATGGTGCTGAAAAGGAAGAGCAATTTCTTACTGTCTCAGACATAAATTTTGTTGTCAGCATTGTTCTTCAGAAATTTTTGAAAAATGGAAACGAAATAATTTTCATTGAGCGTTTGAAGCTCAACATTTTAATCAAAAAGGAATTAGCGCTATCAGACCGTCTAGTCACTCTAGCAACTGCATTTTTTGAATCGTCTGTTGAAAGGTTGTTTCGCACTTCAAAGAAAAAACAGTCGGATGAGGTGTCCTATAAAAGTTACTGGCCGCGATTCCTCGCAACTCTTCTCAGCATAATTACGGTTCGTTCATCGTGGAAAAGTTTTATGAGAAAATTTTTAGTTGACCTCCTGAATAAATGCTATTGGACGTCGACTTCAGAGACGATTAAAGCTTTTGATTATTTTCCAGACGCTTTCTCGAAGACGATATTTTTCGATATGACTGTAACATGTCGAGTTCCTCGAACAGTTCTTCAGTTTATTTTTATGGAATTGCTGGAAGAACTTCCTGCATCATTGAGCAAAAGTAAAAGTGTGAAAGATTTTGTTCTTGCTCTAGTATCTTTGTGGAGCAAAAGTACTTGGTTAGAGCATGCTTCTGTAGAGGATGACGTTGCTTTGATGAACTCTATAAACTACATCCTGTTTTTCTACGCCAAACGTTCTCTTTCAGTAGAAGGAGAGGTAATGTCTTATATTCTGGATGGTGTGACTGCTCGTCTTGAGAACACGCGTATCCTTCAATTTCGTGAAAATGGTATGACTGTCGCAGCGGCGTTTGCGTCAACTATAACTGATAAGGAAGCTGCACAGCATCTTCTGGAGTCGGATGAATATAAGATTTGCTTCCAGCGATGGCTCGAGGGAGAGAATGTTTCTTCATCAGTGCATTCCCGATTAAATGACTCCGCTGTCGCATCAGACGAAGCTGTTGAACTTTGTCGTTATTCAGAAAAATTTCCGCTTAACCCAGATACTCCTTTTTTCTTCTTTTCACCAACTGAAACTATTGCTGACAACGTCTTACTGGCTGCCGATGCTTTACCCGATGCGGAGAACGAACTTCCCTCTTTTGGAATTACTTCTGAAGAGTTTGAAAGCAGTATCCATGTGCTTAAAAGTCTAAAGGAATGCTACAATTCTTTGCTAGGAATTGGAAGAATTCCGAATGCCCAGTTAATCGACATCCAACGGGACATTGAATCTGGCTTAAAAGGGCTTTCTTCTCTTCTTCAGAAAATTGAGTCGAATACAAAGCTCAAAGAAGACATCAGCGTAGAAATCGGCCCACTTGCACCATCATTGCTGAAAAGTTTAGTTGGAATATCTATTCATGCTCCAAAAAAGAAATCTTCTGAGCTACATTCGATGCGGTATTTTATTATAGTTCACATTATTGCTATTTCTCCTAAAATTTCTTTGCTCGTTCTTAGCGGTTTTCTGTTCTCTGGAAGTCTTGGTCTTCTTCAGCGTGGAGAAATTGCTCGGGCTATAGGAGACGCTGCTGTACTGTTGGCAGGTAAAGTTCCAGCACATGCAGATGAAGATGAGCTGCATCACATTAAAAGATGTAAAAAAGTTTATCCTCCTATGCAAGCAGTAGAAAAAGCAAAAGTACACGCTACTGAGGGAAAAAATTTACGGAAATGGGGCTATACTGCACATGTTCCATTAAGTAACAAGAGGACATGGAATGCACTGCTTGATCATGCTCCTTTATTTGTTCATGCTCTGCTAGAGCGTCATGAAAGCGACCACTTCAAATTTTTTCAAGTGACAGATCCCTATACGCCCACCGAAATCTTGCGGTCACTGATACGAATATTTCAGTCTATTACGAATGGAAGGCATATTGTCAACGACATCTGTCGAAATAGTGTTGACTTCATAGTGTTAGTTCTTTCAGAACATAAAAACCAGTCAGTTAGAAAGATTGGTTGGATTACTTTCGAAGAAATTATGCGATGCTGGTGTGGCGCTCCACCTCATTATTTTATCATGGGTGATGAGATAGTTTTAAACCGCGTAACAAATAATCGAAGTTTGGTGTTCTCAGAAGAATGGATGAAGTCCTTGAGTGCTGCACAAATTTTGTGCAAAAAATTAGTTGAAAAAAGTGATCCAAGCACATCTATTTCTATCCAAGTGGTGTCAAACGTGCGAGATTTGGTGGATCTACAGGAGGACGTCTTCGCCATCAGTTCTACCATCAATTCTCGTATATTAGATCCTTAACAGCTGATTACAACAGAAAAACAGAACTTGGTTGTATAACGGCACCGTTTATCTGTACCGTGTGGTTACCATTTTAGAGTAAATGCTTTTAAAATTTAAATGATCCTTTGAATAATGTTCTTTCACAATCATTTTTTGCATTTTTTCAAAAAAAAAAAAAAAGGACGATAATAGGTAGCATGCTGTTCTAGTATTACTGAGCCACAACAAAAATATGAGAGTTTTTAAGGCTGAAAGGGGTAATTCCGCATTTTTTTCTCTTTTCAGCCGCCGTCTGCGTACGCGTGCAAGGTCTTCTACTGTTTCTACTAACGATGCCATTAAGCCATTCTTGCCCGACACATCTTCCGCGCAATCTGACAGCTCTTACTCAACTGCGCACACTTTGAGTTCCCTAAGACAGAGCATTGAATCTGTAGTTCATCGAAGGACTCCATCTGACTTTCTACCCCCACCTCTACCTCCGAGTAGGTTTTACGATGCTAACCGTTTCTCAAGTGCTTCATTGACTGCAAAGAGAATAAGAACGGAGAAACTTTTTAACGATGCGGATGAAATTCTTCGCAAGAAGGACAGTGCAGATACGCAACGCTATATGAACATTGTCTACAATGAGACATCCGATACGGACCAAATTTCTCATATTTTGCGTAAGCTGTTGTCGATGCATCACCGCGAGATGGAAAATAGTGGCTTCAGCGCGGTGTCGGACTGCTGGGCTGTGGTGCTGAACAAGCTGCCCGAAGAGGAATTGGGTCTACTGTGGTCTAGCGGTCTCGTGGATCTGACGGTGATAGAAGAACTGTTGAAGGAAGAGAAGGGCCGATTTGACGGTGGAGATGCTGTAGAGGAAGAAGGAAGCACCGACGCCCTTCAAGTTTATCTACGTGGCCCTGTGGAAACTAAACATCAGACTTTAATAGAGGAGAATATGAACCAATTTCGA
Organism: Vickermania spadyakhi; assembly: GCA_030849815.1. Lineage (NCBI taxonomy): Eukaryota > Euglenozoa > Kinetoplastea > Trypanosomatida > Trypanosomatidae > Vickermania > Vickermania spadyakhi. Next base: position 10,032 of record JASAOA010001706.1, read on the forward strand.
CGTGTCCAGAGTAGTTCAGCGCTTACCAGAGGAATTAGGGAAGCGGCGCTGTCCGACGATCCTACTGCGGATTTGGCACCAGCACTCGCGAAAGTGCTGGAAAAGAACTATGAAGAAATTTCTAAAGATGAACTAGAGGCGCTTCACCGATTTGAAGAGAAGAAATGTGTCCATTTGATAGCTCGTGAGCACGATACCACTTACGCAACGTGTATATCTGAGTCCACATTAAACAGAGCACTCCACCTTTCGAACAAGTTTCTCGCCTCCGCAGCGCACCGCGATTCGGAGCTGTCAGACTCTTTATCCGTTCTGGAGCGCATAAAGCGACGAGCGATTTTAGACCCCGTTTTCCAAGAAGCTACTCAACTCGCCAACGAGATGGAGGAGAAGGAAAGTAAGCGCTACACGAACGACTGCGTCAGAGAGCGCAGAGGATTCCCTGAGAAGCGGAAGTGGCAGGCGGGGTATAAAGGTGAGCGAAACCCATTGGAAAGGAAGAGTTTTGTAACCGATGTTCCGTTCTTTTACGAGGCGAAACATAATGTGGTACCTCCACAAGGCCGATACTCACTGCCTTCGCCTCGCATACCTCGAGAGGTACGAAAGATGCTGCACAGACGGATGCGACACCAACACAAACGTTTCAGCCGCTAATGTTTTATTCAGCTGCTAATGTTTTATTCAGCTTTAGCTGAATGAACGTGTTTGTAAATCAACATATTAATGAGATATATCTGAATATATCTCTATATATCTCGTATTTTTTGATGAGCAGATACGCTCTCGAAAAGTATCAAGATTTTCAGTGTTCGAATCGAATTTTCTGTATCATCGGCTGCCCTTACGCTTTTGACATCCATATTATTAATGCTATTATTATTATTATTTTTCAGAGTAAGGAAAGACTAATAAACAATGAGTAGCACTTCACCTACGGCAGAGAATTGGGACAACGAGCAGTATCTTGCTGCAGCGGTAATTGAACTTAGCAAAGTGAAATACGAGATGGAAAATTCTCGATCCAAAATGGTATCCGCGATGACATCACCGTTTAAAGTTTCTGAAAAGCCTTGCGAAGAGTTTCGTAGACATGTTATAAAATGCTACAGTGACAATAACATAGGGAAAGATACGACCTCTAGTGTACAAGTTCAACCATGCTACAACGCAGTGCTTGCATATAGTCGATGTGCCACAGAACGTCTAGAAAAACATTTTCATCTGGCTAAAGTTCTTGCAGAAAAAAATTCGTCTTTTCTTGCCACCTCACGGCAAGGGAATTAACAAGAGTGCAGAGAAATTAAACTCGTTCCTCTTCAATGAAACGCTTGCGTCAGTGTTGTTTAGGGGACTGTTGAAAATCGTCTGTAGCAGCATTTTTTTTCTTAAATTCTTTTTTGTTTTGTTTTGGTTGTTGTTGCCTCCTTTTTTTTCCCCGCTTACATTAGCCGCCTCTCCTCTCTTGTTGATATTGCTTTCCACTAATAACAGATTATTAATTTCTGCCAAACTATGGCTCCTAAAAAAAACAAGAAAAAGGCTGCCGGTCCCGTGATGACTGAGGAGGACATGCGTCTGATGGGCATGTCCGAGGAGGACATTTCCCGTATCATGCACGAGCGCTCCAAGACTTCCGAGGAAAAGAAGGTCGAACAGGAGCAGAAGGAGGCTCAGCGCCGAGAAGCAGAGAAGAGAGCTCGTCTTCACAAAGAAATTGTCAAGAAATGTGATGATTTAGTGATGGAGGAGCAAAATGAACGGGTTACTATTTTAAAAGACGAAGACAAAGAGTGGGTAATATCGGTGGAGCCCTTAGAGGCTGAGAAGATAAAGATCTTACGGCAACATGCAAAGATGGAAACAGCACGAAAACATCAACTCGCGACAAAGCAGTACGAGGAAAAAGTACAAAAGTTAAAAGAGCGGTTATCAAAGCTAGACCCCGAGGAACGCGCTGCCATTACGGCTGAACTTCAGGAGAAGGAGAAGGAAAGAACGTTAGCCCTCCTTGAGCACGAGGAAGCAAAGCGGAAAAGAGCAGAAAGACGGCAAGCTCGTTTGGCCGCCCGACGTGCGAAGGAGAACCGCCACGACGAGTCCGATATATCGGACGCGGATTCGGGTGATGAAGTTGTCTTTTCGAAGGATTTGGACTTTGACGCTGAAATTTCTGCAAAGTATGGATTGTAAGTAAGAGTTACCAAGAGTTGAAAACGTCTGGTGACGTTGCTTGTAAGGCTTCCTCTTTTTATAAGCACTACGACATAAACCTGAAGCTTTGTACTTCCAAGAACGAGAAAAAATAATAATTTTCATCCAGTTGCTTACGTCCATATTTTTTAAGTTCTGAGTTCATCTCCAAAGAGTGAGAGAAAGATTCATTTTATTGATGAGATCCCCCTTCTTTTTTTTTTTTTTCTCTAAGAAGAAGAAAACTTGAACGTTTTCGAAGCTTTTTGCCTGTCCCTCAATGATTTTGCATCTCTTGCTATACATTGACATACATTTAGAGATTTGTGTTCCTATCCCTGATTCGCACCATCTGAAACTGCACTAGCTCTATTCGTCCGAATACCGGGTAAGCCAGTTGACGTAGAGGAACACACTACGCCGCGCCACGTTGATTTGCACGTTTGCTTCTCTTTCCACCACAATTTGCGGGTTTCCTTGATGCTACTTGGACAAAAAACTTGGAATACTATAGCACCTTGAGCAAATTCGGAAGTGTTGTATGCTCGAAGCGAACTGCTTTATTCATGTCCCAATGGCGAAAAGCTGCAAGGGGAATGACACTGAGGTCTACCAAGCAGATCTCCAAAGAACAACCAATAACCGCGATAAAGGATGGAAGGCCGACTCGCTCTCCCGCCTGTGAAGGGTACTTCTGTCGAGGCATCTCACCATCCTGCTCGTCCGTTGAAACGCCTTCATCGTCGACTTCATCCACTAATTCGGATGAAGATATGGGACAGGAAACGTGCCTGTTTCATACAGTACCTTATGAAATCTTTTTAATGATATGCGCTTTTTTGACGGAGGAAGATTATCTCACTCTATTGGGTGTTTCTCGCTATTTTCACCGCGCAATTACTGAAGCAGATGCGGTAGTGTGGCGATCACTTTGCTTTGAAAAGTGGCAGGGGCGTCAGGGGTGCCATAACTTGATTTTGTATTACCGTCAGCTGGAGGAGGAGTCGATGCGAGAGGAGCAATGGATCGTAGCCCTGACCCAAAGAATGCTTCCACAGATGTTGGAGGGAATGCGAGACACCATGGACACTACTGCAGTGGATGGCGTAGCGAGTTTGTCGATGATTCCATCGGCTGATGGTCCTTCCTGGTCACTTCGCGAGCATTTCAACCTTTCTGTCGAGAGTATGGAGTCCAGTGCGCCAGTCAGTAGAAAGCTGGACCGCTTTCCGATCCATGAGCGGGATGGCGAAGAGGAGGGTGGGATAAGTAACGTTGCCTTCATGGATATTCCAGGTGAGAAATCTAAATGTCATTCTTCCGGAGGGGATAGGGATCTCCGATGGCGAGCCGCACGGGGACGAGGAAATTGTTCGCATTCTACGAAGAAAAGGCGACACAACCAACCGAGGCGTCAAAAGACTCGAACGCATAAACACAGAAATCGACGTTCCCACCATCACCGGAAAAAGGGATACCGGCAGCATCAAAAGAGCAACCGAAAAATGAGTAAAAGTGCTCGACGGCGTTTGCGACATCAACGCTCGAAACAGCGAATGCTTGCCAGTAGCCCACTGCAACCGACAGCTACCTACAATGCAATAAAGCATAGTATACCCACTGTTCCGGCTTCTGAAGTGGAGCCTCGTATTCCGTTAAGCACTGCTGTTGCAGCAGGCAAAGTGCCCAACATTCATGGCGTAAGACCTTCTTCTAGACTCTATTGGTGGGATCTGAGCCCTGAGGAACGTTTGCTACAATTACATCGGCAGCAAACTCGGTGCTCTCAAGAAGAAACTGAAGGAGAAAGAGTTGTAGACGAATTCCTCAACGACAGTGACACGTCAGCATCTGAAGCGGTAGAAAAATACGGCTCTGGAAGACGGAAAGATTTCTTTTCGTTTGAAAATCCGTCGACCGTCACCAGCTCCTCTGGTGGGAGTCGAGCTTCTTCACGAGTTCCATTTCCTTCGCACTTAAACGAATCCAACGACAGAAACTGTCACTCTATTTCTGCCCGTGATTTACACTTCACAGCATTGGAGGAGGCTATGCTTATGGTGCGCTTTAAGTGCGTGTCGCTGTGTTCTCTTCAAAGACGAGCGAGCCATATTCTTCCCTTCACCTCCAAGCAGCACTTTGCGGAGAGTGGAGTCGAGGTGTCCAACTCGAAACCCCTTCGCCGTCGTCATCCCTGCTGCCTCTCCAATGAAGCATTTGACGACTATGACACGTGTCCGCCATTCACCGAGAATGTGCCGGCCGCGGTGATGACGCCGGCATGCGGCCCAGACGAGTTCAATCTGGAGTTGTCCTCACCGCTGTGGAATTGTAGCTTAACGCTAGAGGACGAGGAGGACACCACTATCGCGCCAATATCATGGAAGTTCGCTTATTATATGTCTCACCGGGAAGCTCGACGAACCACCATTACGTTACACGATTTGGTGCAAGGTACGTGGATGGCGTGCTTTCGCCTTACGGGGTGGTGTCACCCCGTTCGTTTTCTTTCGGACAGTACTGTCATTATTTATTCCCCACTTCAACTTCTGCACTCCGATTGCCGTGAGGTAACGCCACAGAGTACACCTAATTGCGCCACTGTGCCTTTTCATATTCTTCAAAGCGGTGGAAAAATATCTCTGGGATCAGATGTACTCTCTGTGCAGCATCGATCGCGTCTTGCACGGCAAAGCTGCTCCGGCTGCTGCTCTTCCTTGCGCGCAGATCGCCCGCGTAGTGCAGAGAGTCAGCGGGAGAAGAAACCCCTTTTTGAGGATCAGCCAAATTGCTGTGTGGCGCAGTTACGACGTGCTGCGGAACAGCTGCTACGGATCGGTGAAGTTCCTTCCTTCGCGAAGCTCTCTCGCTGCCCGTATTCGACCACGAATGCAGAGGAGAAAAGTCCGTGTCCAAAGAGTTTCACCACAGCTTTGCGCCGCATATTTGGGTGGGAACTACCACCACCACCAGATTTCCCTCTGTCGGATGTCAGCGATGGAGATAAAGAATTCGTGGAAGATGACTGGGGGTGGACGGTAACAGGGGATGAGATCAAATTCTTTTCAGTGGATTTGTGTGCACCTCTGTATATTCAGCGTCTACAACGTATTTCAGAAATGGAAGAAAACCCCATGTAGGACGTCTCAGTATTTCAATAGACTCAGTTTTTTTTTTTTTGTTTCCCTGCAGTGATTAATTATTTGTTCAAAGATATATCCGTTATGCATCAGATGCGGGTGTCCCTTCATGCCGATAACGCTTTCCTCCTTTTTTTTTGCAAACTTTTTGTTGTATTTTTTATATTTCACGGTAAACCTTCTTCATTAATTTTTTCTGAAAAAAATTGGTTCGATACTAGGCCTGAAATGCATCTCCCGAACTGTGGTGATCATCACGTCCTCCCTCTCTTTCGTTTTTACCGCTAGTAAGAAACCGTGAAACATTATTTTAGCTATTGGGCCTGCCAAAAAAAAAGAGAAGTGTCTGATTATCGGGTTTTCGTTGTATTTTCTCATTCTAGTCAGTTTTGAGAATCGTTAGTAAAAATGCCGTCGGCTATTCAATTAGCCACCCAGAATGAGCCGTACTTTCTTTTCTACAGGACATTTTTAGGGTTTAATGCTGTTGTAGAGAAGCTAGAGGAATGCAGTGACAAAGTATTAGCTTTGGATCGGTCTCTTCATTCCACATTGCTCCCGATGTGCCATGTTAACCAACAACGCCGTATAGCAGCTGCTCTATTTGAATTCATCTCCTTCTCAATTACACGGGAAATGAAGTTACACGCAGATATGATTAAAAAAAAGCTTTACAGCAGTACGAAAACTATTGCTTCCGCCCGAGTGGCCAATTCCACGTCCCCTGCTGCTGGAGGTGGCGTGGCGGCTGTGGTGGCGGTAATGATGGAGCTCTTGAAGTCCAACGGAGAAGAAAGCGAACCTTTCGAGAGGTCGAGATCGCTGCTCCAATCCGCCTCATCTCCCGCGGGAAGTGTGGCGTTCCCGATAGATGACACCGAAAGAATCGTTCCAGCATCGACGCGATCTGCTCCGGAGGGTTTTACGTCACCTCCTTTATCTCCGTTGTCTGCTTCGTCCCCCGTGATTGTTGCTGAAGTGCAGCATATTGCTGATGCTGCCGGCTCAGTGAAGAGCAACGAGGAGAGCTTTCATGAAGGACGAGAGAAAATTGCTTCCGAGATGGAGCCACTAGACCAGGAACTTGAACCTGCAGTCTATTCCTCGGAGTCCATCACCAGCGTGTTCCTTCCTGCATATCCAGGCCACAGTAATGACTGCCCTTACACTAAAGCGCGGAAGCGAGCCGAAGGAGGACCCGCGTTCCCCGAGGGTGAGGAACGCTCAACAGGGTTTACGCCTCACGGAGATTTCACGAGTATGGACTACCTAGAAGCCCCAGAATCGATCCTGAAAGTATGCCCTGTGTGTGGCGCTCAAGCATGGTTGTTAAGTGTGTGGATGAATTTAGCGTTATTCCAGCAACTTAACATCATTAGCTTGGCACACCTTGCTCTTGCCCCTCTTCCTGTACCTCAGGATTTAAAATCTCCTTCTCCTCGTGAGGCACTGACACATGTGTATCACACGGCACAACGCTATTTTGAGAATGCTCTTCATGGTGCCATGACAGTTTGTCAGGAAGTGCTCCTCATTGAACGTCTTTCGTATCCACTCCCACTGCTAGTTGCGGCTTCCAGACCGCAGTTGGGACGCCTGAAGAAAAATTCGCTTGATCAATCGTCGACTGGTGAATCCGTTATCGAAATTCCTGGCGCGGAAGATGTCGTTGCTGCCGAAAAAATGACTTCACCATACACTCACTGGACAAGCAACGAGGACGATCACGACAAGAAAATGTATGGAACGATTGCTCGGTTGGTGTACACCTGCACGCATCTTTCGCTACACTTGATAAATCAACTTCCGCATCTGTGGCCGGTTTTTAAACTGTTTCAAGAAGGTTCACCACATGCTGAACGACAAGAATCAACTTCACTGCAATTGTGTGAGGCGCTTCGTACTGAATACATGCTCGGGGATATACTCGTTGTAATCCGTGCGCATCTGCTGAAGGCGGCACTGTTTGGTTTTATGGATGGTCATAATGGAGCTGTTAAAGCCCAATGTCTACTCTTTAATTTGGCCATGACGCTATCAAAATGGGAGCAAGAGACTCTGCCGCTGAAGAAACACGCTCGCTTATTGCCTCTTGGAAGTAAGGAAGATAGACATGGTCTGGGCCCTGCAGATCATATTTACCATCTCGCCAAAACGATGTGGCATGACGTGGAAACGATGAAGACGTGGCCTTGGAAAAACGTGAAGAGTATGGAACTGCCGTCCGTTTCGCTTTTTCAAGCAAGCGATCGAGACGCAGTGAATGAATACTTTGAGCTCAAGCAAATTATATTGCTGCTGACCTTTTTTTTTGAGCTTGTGGAGGATAAGGATGACAGGGAAGAGGTGAGTGCATTGGAGGAGTACGGGAAGCGAAACCCACACACGCCGCCCACACATGTGCCGCCCTTTTCTCTAAAAGGTATCGGAACTCCCCCAGTGGTGATCAACTACCAAACGGTGATGGAGTCAGGGCGTGATTTATACGAGATGAGACGGGCAGAACATTACATTCGCCTGGGAGTGGCCATGGATCTGCTCGAACATTTTGTCCAACCCGTCATATGTGAGCTCACCAACTCGTCGAACGGTGGCGCCAGTGCGAGAGGGAGGCAACTTATGGGCTTGACCTACCTTTTGAAGGCGGAAGTGATTCGTTTCCGTGAAGAAGTGCACAAGATTGAATCCAATCGAGAGGAAGTCGAGCGTATGATTAACGAAGCAAATATGCAAGCAGTAAAGCAAACGGAGTCCTCGAGAGAGTTTTTAGGGCTTACCATGCAGGAACCAAGCAGTTCTCCTTCATCACCGCTGAGTAGAGGGGATCCATTCCAACGAAAAACAGACAGGGACAGCGAGCCGAAGCCTTCCATGGCCTGGAGACTCCTAATCCCAGTAAACAACGAAGGGGGGAGGGACGCTCTGGTGACACGCGAGAAGAAAAACATTCAGGGACAGGAGGTTTTGGAGTGCACGGCGCTCCTTCCACCGTTGTGGATTCGTCTGTGGCTGGTTCTTTGTCGAACCGTTTTTCGCTCAGCTGCGTCGGATATGATTTTCGCAAAGGAGCACAGTAATGTCTGTTGTCCTTCATCTCCTCGAATGAGTATTGCGGAGTCCATTGCTGCTCCCCCCACAGTAGCGAATGCTGAGGTTTCAGGGAGAGCTAGGAGCAGAAAGAAGTCTAAGCCGTCCTCTGGTTCGCCTAAAATGTCAAAGAAAGATATCGAATCTCAAAAACGGATGGAGCGATGTAATCGACTGCGAGATTCGGCAAGCCTAAGACTGCGTTATTCACCAGAAGAAATATGCTTTTGGTATCGCTGGCGTCTCTTGTTGGTGGATGAAGTCTCTAAACCACAAGAGGAGTTTCAGGCGGGAGGGGTAAGAGCTCAAGGTGGACGTGACACGAGGATTAAAAACAGTGCCTCTCTTTTTCTGGCTCTACAAAATATACTTCGAAGTTTTGCTTCGAATCCGGGGAATGGAAGCAATGGCAGCCCGCCAGATCACATTCAGCTTCAGCGCCATTTCTTCGCTTCTCTGGATGTGGAGTACCCACTTTTTTCTTCAGCGGAAGAAGCCTTTACCGCTCTCATAAAGTTTGGGGGGAGTGAAAGAATGGCTCCGCATTCAGCCGCATTTGCGAAAAATTTTCAAAACGCGTCCCTTTTTCTGTCCCCATCTGTCTCTGCGTGTACACCTGGAACGGCCAAGCAGGTGTCCGCCTACTGGGGCAAGCTGGGCTTTCCTCCGTTTCCGGCCGAATCTCATGCCCCGTAGCTGAAAAACAACAACAACAGCAACAATTGGCGTATCGCTTTAGGCTTTTTAATTGTTGCACTGCTATATCTTTAGGTTACCTTACTATTACCATGAGCAACTCTATTTTTTTTTATTGAAAAATGTTTTTTTGTTCTGTGGGCATAGCGTAGAAGTAATGGAAATAATATTTGATAGCTGTTGTAGGTTGCTAACGAAGCGTTTTTGCTGCAAACAGCTTCTGTCAACAAACAAAATAAAAAATATCTTCCTTTTCCCTTTTTCATTCTTTTTAGTCCAGTATATTAAAACATATAAGTAGAATAGCATGTATCGTCTGTCGTCTTACGGTGTCATCACTGCATCGACTGGCTGTACTTGTTCTCTTTTTCACACTACTCGAGTGGCACTCCGACCTAGGGCACCGAAGGCAAACCCACATGAAACTAAAAGTGGTCAATTCGATAAGAGTTTTGAGAAACTTACTGCTCAAATTGCTGAGCGTCTGCCAATGAGCCAGAAAAACGTTCTCAGAGGAACCGTTCATGACCGCCTCTTTGGAGAAGAATCGGATGTAGACATGAAAAAAGCTGCACAAGACGATCTTCACGGAAGGGAGGAGGAGAAACCTGCCGCGAGAGTTGCTCGAAGCTACTTCAGTGATCAGGATCTGTCTCCAGAAGCGCTTCATGTTCGCTCTCCTCGGCTGAAGGTGGCGCAGAATATCCAACGTGTACAGTTCGATAAGCGAACCTTAAATACGAGCAAAGAGCCGCCGGAGTACTACTATCACGAAGCGTCTACGAAGGAACAACGACATAAAAGAATTAAACACATTACCGGCTTTATCGTAGCTGCTACGAGTGTGGTGGTGGCGTGGCAGAAATTTGTGCAGCAGGGTAATATTAGTGGGACATAATTTTCTCTTCTCAATAGCAACACTTATACTGCTACTGCTGCTACAAAAAAAAAATAATTAATAATTAAATAATTTTCATCCTATTTGCTTTTAATTCTTTTATTTTTTGAATTGTGATGAATTAACTATCTTTAGTATCTCTCATTTTCCCTTTATCTTTTTTCAATTTTGTGAATCTGTTGTGGGTTATTGCCGTTCTCAGAACTGTGTAGGACACAACTCGTTGGAAAGAAATATTAAAGTTTCTTTTTGGCTTCGATTTGTCAAGTGAAATACCCTTTCCCTTTTTCATCCATTAAAATTTTGCTTTTTGGTTTTTCTCGATTTCAATTCAGTAAGCAGAGCAAAACCAAAGAAAAAGTAAAAGAATCAATTCTACGCTCTGTGCAGATTATCATTGGGTGTGATGGCATCTCGTGAATCAGGGATGGTGGAGGACTTCGTCACTGGCCCGAATGTAGACTTTAAAATGCCAATGGGGCATGTCCAGCACCACTTCTCTAATTTTGCGGTGCCGGACATGTACGGTTCAAAGCTCGGGATGCCCCACGAGATGGAGAATAACGAGCGAGTTCTTCTTCGGCTCCGCGACGTCATTGATGAGGCTAAGCGTCTCTGCCTTCGTCTCCGAGCGGTGGGTCATCAAACCGACGCGGAAGCAGCTGCCGCAGAGTTGATGGGCGCCGTCAACGCGCCGCTCAACACCCCGTGGGAGACGGTAGAAAATCGTTACCCTCCTGGTATGTGGAACCATGACGAGGATTGCACCCACGGTGGAATGAACAACTTTGAGAACCCTCATGAATTCGCTTCTATGCAGAAGCAGGAAGAGGACCTCCACAAGGGCAATGGAAAGTGGGGTGTCTCGTCGAAAGAGAAGGGCAGGAAAGGAAAGAAGAATGGCCCTGGAAACGCCAGTGCGGCCCAGGGCGGCAATGGCAACGCCGGAGGAAATAATAGCGTTTGGCGGCAACCCAATCGTGGACGTGACAGTGCGTGGGCCGGAGCCGCTGCGGAAGAGTCGAGCACCGATCCGAATGAAGGGAGCACCTTTGCGTTTGTGGAGTTCAAGCGGGGTCGCGTTCGGAAGTACGCTTCTGTTCCTGATATCCCACCGGGCAAGTATGTGATGGTGGATGGGGACCGTGGGCAGGATTGTGGTCTGCTAGTACAGACCATTCGCAAGTTCCCTGGACGAGATGACGAGATCGTGTGTATGGAGGGAACGAACATAGACGACAAGCTGAAATTGGAGGATGGGCGTGTTATCCGACTTGCTACGGAGGATGAAGTAAAACGCCTGCATAGCGTGATTGCTTCTGCAGAAGCTCTGGCTTTAAAGACGTGTCGGGATCGGTGCAAGGAACTAAATATAGAGATCGGTCTAGTGGACGTAGAGTATCAGTACGACATGAAAAAAATCAGCTTTTTTTTTGATTGCGATCACAGTGTAGACTTTCGTTCGTTGGTTAGAGAACTCTATCGCAGCTTTGGAGCCCGTATTTGGATGGAGAACATCAACCCCCGGGTGAGGAACTCGATGCCCGATGCATCAAACTCCAGCGGTACCAGTGGCGAAAATGGGAACTGGAGTGGAAACGGACGCAACCGCAAGAATTAATGCCTGCATTGACTGAGCACCATCGTTAAACTTTCGTTTCACTGTGTTATGGCAGGACAGAGAAAACCAATTCTATTTTTATTTAAAACCTTCACGGAAGATAGTAATACAAAATCTCCTAGAGTAAGATGGTGAATTGAAGCTGAAAGTTCTAGCACACGAGAAAAAGAATTAACTTCAGTAAATTCCAAAGGACTCCTTCTTTCTCTCTTAGTTATTGTTAGTGTAGCGAAACTCTCTCTCATGTGAACTTTGGATTCACTAAGAGTCGCTCATCCACACACCCACAAGAATAAAATAAATAAAAGAAATAAAGCTTCTCTAACTCAAAAAGTTTATATACTCCATAATGAAGAAAAAACAGATTGAGTTGCTGTAGAGATCGCTTTCTAAATATTTACATATACAAAACTATAGTACATATGTACAAGAAAGTATAATAGATACATACATCTCACCTTATGGTGTTATATTCAACTTCAACGGAACATTTTTATTTGTGACTGTTAAGAAAGGAAGATTTCTCAATCGCTGTGTTGCTATACTTGACTGCTCAAACCATTGAATTTTACTTTATAGGTTGTTGTTTTCTTTGTTTATTATTTTTTTTAAATTATTCTTTCTGTTGTTTCGCTTCAAAGGAATAGTAATTTCTTTATGACGCGTAATGAATGAAGGTTGCTTCACTGCATCAAAACTATTTCTGCGCAAAAACCATGTCATCACTTACTTAGAAGGAGTTCCTCGTCCACAGAAGCTTATAGACCACATTGCAGGAGCGGATTTAAGCTCGTCCACTGGGGTTGGTTTCTTCACCACTACACCAAGGTATCTGGATGTGCGGCGGGAACAGAGAATTTCAAACCTCTTTTTTCATCATATTCTGTACCCTGCCGGTGGTGCTCGAGCCCCGTATCAGCCTGTCGTGGTTCGAGGTATCAGGGGAGTAAGACGGCAGGTCTATCCCATTGAAGGTTCGTTGGCCAGCACCGCGACGGATCCTCTTCGAGCTCCACCATTAGGTTGTCTGCAGGATGTTCCGGAGTCCATTTGGGCACGAAGCGAGCCCGCTCAGGCGCCTTTTTTCTACACTTGCAGGAGCGAAGCAGCGAATTCTGGAGGTCCATCTGTTCAGCATTCGCTGCCTCGGTGGAAAGCCTACACGGCAGGAAAGCACAGAAGGAGTATGCTGACCGGCTTTCCAAATGCAGCATGCGCTCGTCCAAAATTAAGCGCTCCGCTTTTGCATCGTAAGGACAGCGCCTTTGAGCTGCTGGCCGGTGGACTGAATGCGTATTTTAATAGCAGCCAGGAGGGGATGCTACAACGGCTCGAGCCACTGCTGGCCAACAAGGATGCAGGATTTGTCTACTTGCTGAAGGACAAGAAGGAAAAGACTGGATCCTCTGCTACTGGCTTTACCTCCTCTGCCGAAGTCTTCACGGATGTGCGGCGACTGTGGTCCCGCGGTGTTTCTTCTGTGTTCACTGAAGGAAGTCGCGCTGGTTACGTGGCACTTAGATTGCCGGAGTCGGCTGTGGTTCGGGCTTTACTCCCTGGCTCCGTTAATGGCAAGCCCCGCGAGGTGTGTCGGCTTTCTGGTGGCAATGAACCGTGCGTTCCGTTTGCTGTAGGGAGTGTACTGAAACCTGGTGTACGTTCTGAAGACTCTTCATCAGTTGCATTGTCTCAGACATTGTTCGGCCATATAAATATCTTGGCACGTGTTTCCATGCCTTCACTTGGAGTCGATAGGGAGATCAAAAAGGATGCGAGTCACGGTACCCGCACTATAGTATCGACAAAATCTTTGTCTAGCGAGATTGTTGGTATTGGGTTGGATTCAAAGGTACCGCACTGCTATCGAATGCGAGTAGAGCCTTCAGCACCGTTGATGAATAGAGAGCTCGCCTGTGATGACGTACCGTCCGGCTTTGAAGCACCGCTTCAATTGTGTGTAGGCCGACAGGATGCAGAGATGTATCTTCTTCCCCATCGCGAACTTCTCTTGACCCTGTTTGTCCCTTCTTCTGCAGAACAGATGTGCGCTGAGCAGAACCGGCAGCGTGCGGAGAAGCAGCTGCGACTCAGCAACGTGGGAGCGATGACATCGCCCCAGATGCTGGCTTCCAACGGACGATTAACCAGCAGCACCACTACTCTAATGCAGTATCAAACCATTGCCACAGGAAACGAATGTGGCCAACGAACAAGAACTGGACATTTGAGCTATCGAATCCGAGCACTTCCTGGTGATGTTGTGTATGTCCCACGGGGTTGGTGCTTTAATACAAGACGAGTTTTAGGTGGAACGATACGAGGTGGTGATGGAGCCAGAGATACGCGGGTGTCTGACAACGTCGAACGATCTGAAAAGCTGCAAAGCGATGAAACGAAAAATGAAACAAACGGAGATAACACTTCTATTTCAAGAGTGGAGGTCGATGGCTTTTTGGTGCTGTATAGGCCTTACCCAGTTCTCACGCAGGACCAAGCGAATGCGTATGTTTCTGCCAATTATGTTCACCGCGGAGTGTCGGAATTTTATGCGAACGGTGGGAACGACGTCTACCACCAGTACGAGTAGTTTCTCTCACTCGTAGCCCCTTCTACATGCACGAGAACCAACAGGTTTACAGTATTCACAGCTTTCACTATCATTAATTCCTAATTTTTTTTTTTGTTTTTAGAGTGCATTTTCTTTACAGTGAACAAAGAACCTCCCTTACTTTTCTCTACTTGTATTTTTCTTCTCATCTGCAACGATTTTTTTTTAATTATCGAATAGTTTTCCGTTTCTATATTTCTCGTTTCGCTTTAAGATGCCTCAGGGTTTCGGTGTTCACATCAAGAGTGTGGAGGGGCAGCGCAATGTTGTGCTGAAGTCACCTTCTCTCAAAGTGGAGCTTTCTCCCCTTGGTGCAACGCTTATCTCCTGCAAGCTGTTCGACCCGAAGAAGAACGATTGGGTGGAGGTGAACTGTGGCTACCAGGATTACCCCAAGGAAGCCGCGGCCGACACAGACTACATGGGTGTGACCGTTGGCCGTAGCGCTGGACGCATTGCCAATGGTCTCTTCTCCTTGGATGGGAAGACGTACACCACCGACAAGAACATGAATAACCAGCACACCTGCCACGGTGGATTTAACGCGTACCACAAGAAGATGTGGTCTTTTGCTGTTGCCATCAACTCGGAACGTGTTGGGGTGACATACTCGTACACCAGCCCGCATATGGAGAACGGAATGCCTGCGGAGGTGCTTAACAAGGCTGCGTATTACATTCCTGTTGCGAAGCCCAGCACTCTTGTGATGGAGTATCATGCCCAGGTGACGAAGAATAGCCCTGCTGCTGCCACCTGCGTGAATATGTTCAACCACGCGTACTGGAATCTCAACGGTGTGCCTCCTCACTCTGGCAGTGGCCCGTGGCCCCAGCCGGAGCCCGTGCTCAACCACTGGGTGAAGATTCCAGCCAGCCGCGTCGCTGAGGCGAACCGCTTCGCCATCACCACCGGAAAGTTCGTCCCCGTGGACGGTACCGTTCTGGACTTTCGACAGGGAAAGCAAGTCAAAGAAGGTATTGAGGACCCCAGCCTCGACCGCGATCCCAGTGGCTTCGACCACCCATGGGCCGTCGACGGCTATCAACGAGGGAAGCTCAGCCTTAACGCTATTGCGTACAGCCCTTCTTCGAACATCAAGCTTACCGTGTCCTCCACCTACCCGTGCTTCTGGCTCTACAGTGCGAATAATAAGCCGCAGCCCGCCACTGGCCTCCCTGGGTGCCGCTACGCGCGCTACACTGGCATCGGTCTGGAGCCTCAGTACTTCCCTGATACTCCTAACCGCCCAGAATTCCCGAGCTGCACCATCCGACGGGGGCAAAATGACTTTCATGAGAAGATTGTCAACGAGTTCAGCTTTGGGAAGGACTCGAGCCTGTAAGGTTTACCGAGCGTGAATAAGAAAAGACGATAAGGACAGCGTTCACCGCAATGCTTCCACTATCCTTTATCTTTTAAACCATAATAATAAGAAAGAATCAAAACGTATCGTGTTTTCCCTCATTTTTATAACTTTTTTTTCTTCCTTTCTCCATTTCCAATATTATTTTTGTTTTCTATCAAAGGAAATTTACAGAAGGCGTTTTTCTTTTTGTGATGGTAGATTTCCCACCTCCTTTTATATCCTTTAAACTTTTTTGATACTTTTCGGTGTGCTGCTTGAGTTATGGATTTCATTGATTGACATTTATGGACGTCTTTGAGGTGCTTTATCATTTCTCTCTTGTCTTCCTTTTTTTTTTTCCTTTTAGCCTATTTTTTTCCTCCAATTTTCCAAATTAAGATTCGCTATGCCGAAAGTCAAAATCCCAAAGACTCGGATGTCCGTTAAGGCGAAGGCACCACCCAAAGTCGTGCTCTCCGTGGAGGAGAAGGACTTCGGCCCCGGAAAGCTCATTACCCTCAAAAGCCCAGTGCTGCAGGCCAGCATTTCCACCCTCGGCGCGACGCTCCAGTCGGTAAAGGTGCATCACCCAAAGAAAAAGATTTGGACAGAAGTGAGTGTGCACTACACCAAGTACGAAGAGGCGCTCGAGGATACGTCCACGTACTTTGGCGCTACCGTGGGCAGATTTGCGGGACGAGTAGGCCATGGACGCTTTATTCTAGAGAACATGGAGTACTACACGCCGAAGAACGCAGGAGAGCACACCATCCATGGGGGAGGCAACACGTTTGACAAGAAGCACTGGAGCTACGAAATCATGGACCACCATGAGGAGTCTGTCGGCGTGCGTTTCACGTATCGCAGTCCACACATGGAGAATGGGTTTCCGGCTGAATTACAATGCAGTGTGTACTATTACATTCCGTTGTTGAAGCCTGGTGCCCTTCACATGAGGTTCAAAGCCTTCATTCCCGAGACGAGCCCTGCTCCCGCTACTATCGTCAATATGTTTAACCATGCCTACTGGAACCTCAACGGTATCCCGACTCGCTCGGACACGCAGGATTGGAAGCAGCCGGAGACCGTGCACAACCACGTGCTCCGTCTCCCGGACTGCCACCACGTGATCGAGACCGATTCCGCTGCGGTCCCCACCGGTGAAATTCTTCCCGTTCGTGGAGCACTGAATTTCTTGGCTTCCCGTTCCATTGGAGACGGGATTGACAAGAGCGAACTCAACCGAACGCCCTGTGGGTACGACCATCCGTATGCCGTTGACCAGTGGCGCGCAGGGGAACGCCCTCGACTGAACGCTGCGGTGTACAGTCCGTCCTCCGAAATCAAGATGGAGGTATTCTCCACCTTTCCGTGCATTTGGGTGTACACTGCCAACAACCTCAAGAAGGACGCTGCAGGAACTCCTGGGGAACGGTACGCACGGCACACTGCCGTCTGTCTCGAGCCTCAGCATTTCCCGGATGCGGCAAACCACGAAAACTTTCCCCAAAGTGTTGTTCGGCGGGGTCTCCCGTACGAGGAACAGATCGTGAACGTCTTTTCCATCCAACCAAAAGACAAGCCCTCGAAGCTCTAGTCGATTCTCTAGCACTAAGGCTTGAAGAAGGAGGAAGCAAACCTTAAAATAAAAATATTAACGAAAAGACCGAAGAGTACCCGCACTCGAAACACGCACACTAAAGTACCCTAAAGTGCCCATCAAAAAGGACTGAGAACATAAAGTGTCTTCTACGATTGTCATTTTTATATACCTCCTTTGGGAAAAGAAAAGAGAAAAAAAATAGTCACAACACTATGAAACTCTCCTTTCAAGAGTTTATTATCGTTTTTTTTTTTTTCGTTTTGATACACCTATGAATATTTTATTGTATTTCCTATACCTTTTTTTTTGTGTGGCCGGCTACATCATCCGGCTCTTATATACAAACACACGTCTCCACTTCTATCTGTTCTCTTCCTTCAGGAAGCTTCCAGTCCTTATCTTCTAGTGAAACAAAAAAGCAAAACCGAGTGATTCAAATTTATTCCAGACAAAGACGTTCTTTCGTTTGTAATTCACTTGTCGTATGGAGAGAGCTTTACAACCGTCCTTGGAATGGTTGAGGAAATCCATAAACAAATATTGATGTATTCTGTGCTGATGCATGAACATTCCTTCTTCTTTCATGTTTTTTTCTTTCGTAAATTACGAAGACTCAGTAGTATCCTGCTTTTTCCTACACAAATTATTAAATTATGCCGCTAATGACTTTTCCGACGCTTGGTGAGGCGCAGCAGGCACAGGAAGCTATAGAGGCCCCTCTGATCGTGTTTGCCTACTCCGCCACTGAGGCTACCGCAGAGGAAGAAGCCACGAACTGCGGGCTCTCCACTCTCACTGCGGCACGATACGGAGCTAAAGTACTAAGCAGCGATTTGTTGCTGTCGAGCGTGAAGGGCAGAAATCAGCAACGCAGAGCTCTTGAGGCCGTGCTTGGCCATGGGCTTCTCTCTCGTGTGATACCTGTGCACGAGGTGCAGGAAGGAACGGCGGCCTACCAGCAGTTAGTGGAGGCAGTGCCGCAGTTCACTGCAGTTCCACGAGTGCATATTTTGCCCTCGTCTCGGTCACGGAACGCGTTCCCTATTGTGCTCTGTGGAGACGATTTTACGTCGTTCCGTTTGCTGCAGTCCCTACAGTATATGCTACGGCTTCCATTGGGTGGTGCCGCCGTTCCTTCGTCGCTGCCACCCTCCACTCGTGAGCTGCCGGAGCACCACAGCGCCAAGTATCTCATGCAGCAGCTCCAGGAGCAGGTCGAGGTGATTGATTCGCAGCTCTCGGCTTCCGCCACACCCGCATCGATCCCTTCACGGCCCTCGTCCTCTCCCGCAGGAGCTCCGACATGCGCTGCGGTGCCAAAGAAGACCCCACCCCCCTCGGCGATTGCGGAGAAGAAGGTGGCAAAGGAACCAGAAGTGAAGAAAAGACCGGCTTCCTCTGGGCTGTCAGACACGGCGCCAGTGCCGCAACGCCAGAAGCCGGAGGTGATCAACCTGCGCTGCTCACTGCCAGTGGGTGTCCCCATTACAGTTGGGAATCTCCGTCCACAGACAAGTACGATCGCCAGTGACGTTCGCCCAGTGGTTCGAACAGCGTTAGGGCACGATAACTTTGAGTTTGTAAAAGTGAGTACACCTCCACAGCGCCTGGACCGGACAACACAGGAGACGGTGCCGTTGCAGGACATTAAAATTGTGACTTCTTCTTCATTACGTGTGGTGATCGTTCAGAGCGACTTGTCCTCCGCTCCAGGGGCTTCTACAGCTGAGACCACACGGAAGCCTACCGGAGTTATGAATGGGTTAATGGGGTTTCTTCGCAGAAACCCCGGCCCCACGACCCCTCCACCGGTGGATGCGGCGTCTGCTCGACTGCGTCACTCGGAGAGTAATATTCGCACTCTGCAAGATGTGCTGGCCGCTCAGTCTTCGTCAAGACCTGTGCAGCCCACCGCACCTTTCAACACGTCTCCGGCGGAGAGCGGACGGAATGGGGGGGATACTCCGGACATCAGCACCGTGATGCAAAATTTGAAGCGGATGATCGCTTTGAAGAACGCCGGAGCATCGGACGGGGAGGACCCCGTCTCGAGGGAGGACGATGACGATGACGCACCGCCAGAGACCCGAGCAAAGCCTTTTGCTGGGAAAGGGCGACGGCTGCGTGACAGTCAAGAAGAGAAACCACCGAACGAACAATGAGAGGCAGAAATGACATGTAGCTCTCAGACGACTTTTTACTCAGAGGAAAAACATGCATGACTTTGACTTACCTTTTTACTTGGCTGCAGGTACAAGTATCTAGTGCAAAGCGATACTTTATACAGCTGGAACGAACGTCGTTCGATCGCTTAAGTGTATTCACTATTAGTTGAACACCAAATATATCTATAAATATATCTTTTCAATATTTTTATTCGTGCTTTGATATCGTATTTGCCACCGGTAGCGTAGTAGCAATAATTTTTTTAAGAAGGAATATATATTTTTTTTGGTTTGCTTGCTTTTGTAAGTGTGATTTACTTCAAGAACCTCCTCAGCACCATTTCGCATTTGTTTTCTTTCGCTCGGCCGGTGGCTCAGGCAGCCAAAGTACCAATGAAAAATGATTTCTCTATTTCCGGTGTCGTGATAGCGGGAAAGTTCAAAGTTGGGGTGAAGATTGGCGGAGGAACCTTTGGGGACCTGTACGTGGGGATGAATATTTCCAGCGGTGCTCCAGTCGCGGTGAAGGTGGAGAAGTCCTCTGCGTCGTATCCACAGTTAGCAAGAGAGGCGCGACTGTACGCTATACTGGCACGAGATCGAAAGCATCGTGTGCCAGAGTACTACTACTACGGTACCGAAGGAGACTACGCTGTACTTGTTATGGAGCTGCTAGGCTACTCATTAGACGTTTTGTTCAAAGGTTGTAAGTCGCGGTTCTCTATGAAGACAACGTTAATGCTTGCGGATCAAATGATTGAGCGGCTAGAGTTTATGCACAGTCGTGGGCTAGTGCATCGAGATATGAAGCCAGACAACTTCATGCTGGGGACCGGAAAGAAAGCTCATCACGTATATCTGATAGACTTTGGTTTGTCTAAGCGGTATCGTGAAGGTGGACAGCACATTCCCTTCAGAGAAGGTAAATCACTTGTGGGGACGGCTCGATATTGCAGCATCAACACACATCTTGGCGTGGATCAAAGCCGCCGAGATGATCTTGAAGCGCTGGGGTACATTTTAATCTACTTTCTTCAGGGGACACTACCATGGCAAGGTCTGACAGCCACTCCCAGCACACGAATTACCCGAGTAGCCAGTGTGAAATTGAGCACATCCGTCGAGGAGCTGTGTAAGGGTTTGCCTTTTGAGTTTGCGGCGTACGTTCATTACACTCGTGTACTTCCTTTCGACGCGTGCCCGGACTACGCTTATCTGAGAAGCTTATTCCGCTCGCTATTCATTCGATATGGCTTTGACAATGACGGTTTTTTCGACTGGACAGCAATGACAGATCGAGAAATACGAAAACCAGATGAGCGTTAAAGCTACTGCGGTATCAGACGTTCGGCTCCCATGAAGTGACAACGGAAAGAGTTTGCCCTTTTTCTTTGACGACATCCTTATCATTGAAAAAACACTGAAATATATTTTTGAAAAAAGTTCCCCATTATATCTAGCGGTGTTCAGCGACGTGTTTGTGGGCGTTTTGATATGTTGTTGCAACACTCTGAAAAAGCACATCCGATTCTCTCTTTTCTCCGTCTTGTATTTTATTTTTGTGTTTGCCTTTTAGTGTTCTACTGTGCTCTGGAAGAGTGTGTTGGCGGACCATCGTTCTCGTTCCGCATTTATTTAGTTTCGAGTTTTCTTTTTTCTTTTCTTCGTTTGACTTCTACAGAAGCTCAAAAGCCAAGGAAATATTTGCTCGCCTGTACTTTCGCGGACTGTTCCATTTTTTATTTTTTTGTTTTAAACTGCTACGATGAACGTGGAGCTTCGTGTTGGAAACCGGTATCGCATCGGCCAGAAGATCGGCTCTGGCTCGTTTGGCGAGATCTTCCGGGGAACGAACATTCAAACGGGTGAGCTAGTCGCCATCAAGCTGGAACAAGTCAAGACCCGACATCCGCAGCTGACGTATGAGGCTCGATTCTACCGTATCTTGAACAGTGGCGGTGGGGCGGTGGGCATCCCTACTGTCATGTACCACGGGGTAGAAGGGGAGTTTAACGTGATGGTGATCGATCTCCTGGGCCCCTCTTTGGAGGACCTGTTCAGCTTTTGCGGACGGAAACTCACTCTGAAGACGACGCTCATGCTGGCGGACCAGATGATCAGCCGCATCGAATTTGTGCACAGCAAGAGTGTGTTGCATCGGGATATCAAGCCAGATAACTTTTTGATGGGCACAGGCCGGAAGGGGCATCATGTATATATTATTGACTTTGGCCTTGCAAAGAAGTACCGGGATGCTCGTACGCACCAGCACATCCCGTACAAGGAGGGCAAGTCCCTCACCGGAACGGCTCGTTACTGCAGCATCAACACTCATCTTGGTATTGAGCAGAGCCGTCGTGACGACATGGAGGGCGTCGGGTACATTTTGATGTACTTTCTTCGAGGTTCGCTGCCGTGGCAGGGCTTACGCGCGCACACACGCCAGGAGAAGTACAACCGCATCTCGGAACGAAAGCAAAATACTGCTGTCGAGGTTTTAACCAGGGGTTTTCCAGCGGAGCTGGCTGCGTATATGAACTACATCCGTAGCTTACGTTTTGAAGACAAGCCGGACTATGGGTACCTCAAGCGTATCTTCCGTGAGCTGTTTCTCCGTGAGGGCTTCCATATCGACTACGTCTTTGACTGGACTCTCAAGCGCATTCACGAGAGTCTCCAGGAGCAGAACCCCAACGGGAACCCACCACCACCGGCTGCGCAGCAGGACGGTCGGAACGAGGACGGCGAGCGCGAGGAGGAAGGTGCGGGGAATGCCAATGCGAACCCTTAACTTGACTCCTCTCACAGAAACAACGCATTCTTCAGCTCTGACTTTCCTGGTAAATATTTACAGAAGAGCGGGGCTCTTGCACAATTTAGCTGCAAACGCACTGAAACCAAATGGGAAAAAAAGAAAGAAAAAAAAAAGATAGAAGCTATGTCTGTATATATTTTTATATAGAAAGACCGATTGGCGAAAAAAGGGCTAAGGAATTCCCAGCTCCATTTTTTTCTTTGTAACTTCCTACCGAAGGCTGCTGAGACCAACAACAGAAGAGTAACATCTTATTCTCGTCTCAACGATCGACGTAGGGCTCCTACACAAAAATATCAACAACACATTTCTGTTGCGAATTGTCGTGTTCCGTTATATTTTTTGAACTTTAAAAGCAATAAGAATTGCGATTTTCACAATTGCGGTGTCCTTCGGTATCGATTGGCTTACTCTCTTTTCTATCGTGAATTCACAACATTGTGCCAACCTTTTTTTTTTCCTTTTAATTACATTATTATATATTTGTATAATATCACAGAAAGCCAACACTCAACGAAATTATTCAAGTATCTTTTTCCGTTCTTCCCACTCTCTACAGCTGACACTTGCATAATGACTCCACCCCTCTATGATATGTGTGTCTATGCCGCTCCGATGTCCGTCACCAGCTTCGAACACGATGGCAGCAAGCCTGTTCAAGCGGACCGGTACAAGACTCGGCTGTGCGACAAGTTCTGTGCGAGCGGTGTGTGTCCGTACGACACGCGCTGTATGTTTGCCCATGGCGAAGAGGAGCTGCGCACTGCAGAGGATAACATCCGTGACGGATTGGTGACGGAGGAGGCCATTCGCCTCTTCCGTGCCAAGACGTACTCCACCGCGGCTAGCCGTCCCGCTCGCCTTCTATCACGACGCTACCCCCAGCGATACTTCTACGACGCGGGCTACCGAATGAGCTATGCCATGCCGCCGCCGCCTGCTTACAGTGAGGAGTACCGGCATCACCCCTACGTGAACGTGCTCCTCGAACCTTCCCTGTACCCGGATGACATTTTCACTGAGGATTATGAGTGTGAAGAGCAGTACTTCCCGTCGCAGGAGATGTACCACGCAGGGGCCGTGGGGGCCGCGTTGGAGTCGCTTACAGCGGAAGTGAAAGAACCCCCGATGATGTACACTGGGGAGTGCGGCATGCCAACCTCCATCGAGTGTGGTGTCGTGGAACCCTAAGGCACCACACTACAAAACACGATGGAACCGAGCGAGACGAGGGCCTTTCTCCTTTGCTCCGTTTGGTCGCACACGATAAGCTTGAAAAAAGTTTGTTGCGCTTTCCTTTTTTTTTTTCTTGTTTCTTACGGCTGCCTGACATGCATTGGAGAGTCCGCCCGTTCGCCCTCCCACCTCTGAGACGACCAGCTGCCCAACGGCTGGGGCTTGCGTGCTGCCACTGCAGTAGACGCAGAGCAACTGTTTTCTTTGGTTGAGGGACATCACGAATGGGGTCGTTGCTGTTTTTGTGGAGGCGAAACAAAGAAATTATCAACATTTTCTTTCTTTTTTTTTTTTTAATTTAATTGATTTTTTTAATATATTTCAGATTTACCTTGCTTACATTCTTTTTTCACAGGCATTTCATTAAACTTCAACAGAGGTACAATGAAAGCTTGACATTTCTTTTTTTTTTTCTCATTTCTTTTTTTTCCTTTCAGATTGTTTACTTCCTTTTCGGAAAACAATGAAAAAGACTAAATCGCAAGGGTCTTTTCCGTTTCCATTGTGCTTTCTCTCGCTGAGGTGACGAATGATATCCATTTGGGTTCTGCAGCCCATCTAATGCTTTCATTTCATCTTGGACCTTTTTCAACAACAACAACAACAACAATCATAAACATTTGTTCATTGATCTAGCGGATCGACGGTTCTTTCTGCGGTTTGATTCTTGTAAAGATGATTCTTCGTTCTCCTTTTCCTTTTGCTTAATGCACTTTTTCTTTTATTGTGAATTGCAGTGGTGCCTTTATTTCTCCCTGAATACCTGTACTTCTACTAGTCCTAGTGCACTCTTTTATTTTATTCAGCAAAATGACAAACAACAGACGAACCCTGAAGGTAAAAAACTCTTCAAAAAACGGAAAGAAAATGACCGAAGAGGGCAGCAAGCCTGTCCAAGCGGACCGGTACAAGACTCGGCTGTGCGACAAGTTCTGTGCGAACGGTGTGTGTCCGTACGACACGCGCTGTATGTTTGCCCATGGCGAAGAGGAGCTGCGCACTGCAGAGGATAACATCCGTGACGGATTGGTGACGGAGGAGGCCATTCGCCTCTTCCGTGCCAAGACGTACTCCACCGCGGCTAGCCGTCCCGCTCGAAAGAGCCAACTGGGTGGCGCTGATGATTTCACCGAAACGGTCTCCTTCCCACTAGAAGACCCATTAGAATATGAGGAAGATGCGCTCGGGGAGGAAGAAACAGCGTTTTATGATTTTTTTGATGTGGATTACGAGTCATACGGCATTCCACCGCCTGCGTACAGTGAGGAGTACCGGCACCAGCCGTATGTGAACGTACTGCTGGAACCTTCCCTGTACCCGGATGACATTTTCACGGATGACAACGAACTACTCGACTCTTCTGTGTATCACCCGACTTTGTTCCATGACTGCTACGAGTGGATGGAGGAATACTTTCCCTCGCAAGAAATGCCCAGTTATATTCCGAATGCGATGATAGCGGCTGCAGAGTACCCGGTAGCGGGCAAGACGTTGGCCAACGATTTTGAAAACCAGGTACTCCCAGTTGAATCAGGCGTAAAGGAACCGTGAGGGAGGCCGCGACGGAGAGATTCCGCTTCTGTTTTTGTTGCGTAATTACTACCTTGATCATTAATTCTTATTTTTGTTATTATTATTATTATTGTTAATAGATAAATATATATATTATTATTATTATTATCTGTCTCTTTTACTCGCTACATTTTATTTATTGTTTTATGTTTATTCAGATTATTGTAAATATTATCAGTTGCTATTTGTTGTTTGGAGTGGTGATATTCAAGTAAACAACTTATCAGAGAAAAAGCACAACGATTAGAACAAACAAACAAACAAACACAAACAACAACATCAAAATGATAATCAAACAGAAAATGCTAATTTTTTTTCAGAGAAAATAATACCGTCATCAATATAATGTTATTTTTTTTTTAAACAAACAACTGCTAACCGACTAAAAGAAAAGTTGTTAAGAAGCAAGCGCTGCTGTCCTCCTTTTTTTATTTATTTCTGAGAGGAACTATCCGGTGTCCTTTTAGAAGTAAAAGGCAAGCAAAAACAAATAATAAAAAAGTATCTTTTTCTAAACTTTATTGATGATAGACCCTCTTTTGCTGATGCGATTCTTCATTCCAAGTAAAAGTTGTGCCGGGATACTAGATAACAAGCATATATGGACGTACAAATCGATCGAAAGTTAGGCCAAAGTGTTTTATTGTTGTTAATGACTACTAAAGCTCCGTTATGCACTTTTTCTCTATTTTTTTTACCTTTCGTATACACAAAAGTTGTGGAAGTCCTTTGTTTTCTACTGATTGAAGACGTGATGCTCCCCGCACAAGTCAACGTTCCGGCCACTCCTGCTATTCAAGCGGTCGACATTCGCGCGTTCTACGATGTGGAGAATCCACAGTGGCTCGGCAAAGGCGGTTTCTCGGAGGTGGTGACGGCCCGACATATCCCCACGGGAGAAATGCGTGCCTTGAAAATTATGAAAAAGGAAATTTTGACGGGGAAGAAGGCCGAAATGGTCACCCACGAGAAGGAGATTCTTCGTCGCACGCATCACCCTTGCATCATTACGTTGTACGAAACCATCCAGACTGCCCATCACGTGTTCCTGGCGCTTGATTTAATGTCGGAGGACCTATTTGAGTTTATTGTGCGCAACCGTGTTGTGAACGAAGATCTGAGCAGGAAGATCATGCATCAAGTGCTTTCTGGTATTCATTACCTTCATCAGCAGAGTATTACCCATCGAGACATCAAGCCAGAGAATATTCTTATCAACACGTATCTCCGTGGTGAAGCGGTCGCCAACCCTCCCTCCAACATTAATAGTGTGGATGTCAACCTAGTGGATGTGGATGTCAAGCTTGCAGACTTTGGCTTGTCGAAACTGGTTCTGGAGTATGACGTTCGCAACACTCCCTGCGGAACGTCGTACTACCTCGCCCCTGAAATTATCCGCGGAATTGAGGAGCAAGGGGCGAGACCTCTGTGCACCAATAGACACTTAGTGAAGAGCATCGATGTGTGGTCTTGTGGCGTTGTGTTCTACGTCTTACTGTCTGGGAGACCTCCCTTCTCTGGCCGGGCCATTAAGACCAGCCAAGAGCGGCAGGAGATGCTGCAGCGCATGGACCGAGGTGTTCTCTTTCATCCTAATCACGGCTGGAACGACATCAGTGATGAGGCGAAAGACCTTATTTGTCTCATGCTGGAGCAGGACACGGCAAAGCGTATCACTGCGGAGCGAGCGCTTGCTCATCCCTTCTTCACTGCACACGGCTTTCCACGTCCCGTTCCGGCGCCGTCTCCGGTCCTGCCGCAGAAGGTGCCACTTCCGCCCACTGAAAAGGAGAGGGAGAGCCGAGGCTTGTTTCATTCGATCAAGTCCGTCTTCACCCGAACCGCAGAGCAGCAGCAGATGCAAGACGAAATCGCGGAGCTGCAGAAGGACCAGGTTCAAGTGGATGACAAGGAGGGGGATGAAACGACGTACACCTCCTCCATGCAAATGAAAGCTGCGAAACCCACAAAGCCAGCAGTGATGAATGCGAAGTTTAAGGTCGGCCCTGGTGCTTTGAAAAAGTGATTCTTTGTTGTCAGTTTTATCTTTCGTGACAGAAAAAATAATTAAAAAATATCACAACGGAAACGAAACAAAAAACATAATAAAACTAAAACTTAAAAACCCCCTCTGGAATCAAGGTTTTTTTTAATATATAATTGTTGCTTTATTTTTTATTACTATTCTTATTTTTCGAATCAGTGGTGTGACACCTCGGATCTGTGCTATTCTGTTGTCTGTCGTGAATTGTGCTCTATAGCCCTCTCCACTGAAAAGAATGGAAAAAAACGGAAAATTTTAATTTGCTCTTTCTTTTTCTGTTTTCTTTAAAAATTAAAGAATTTTGTAAAAAAATATACTAACTTGATATTGGGTACATCATATTTCGAGTGCTCTTTGTGTTGAGAGTTGTCGTTTATAGAATTGATACACTCGAGACTAGCGGAGATGAAACAAGCAAGCAAGAAATGAGTAAATACTGTTGAAACTTTTTGTCTCTGCGGTGTATAGCGTCTTCCTACCCTTTCTTCTCTTGACATTCATCTTCTTTTTTTCTTCTGTGGCGATTGAATGCTTTATTCTCTTTCGGTCCGTTGACATAAGTTATAGTTTCGTGCTCCTTGACGAATTGCGGCTCGATGGGTCGATCCGGCCCCCGTGATGCGAGTCGTCGCGGACAGCAGTGGGAGCGTTCGCGGAAAAGACGTCAACGCTCCTACTCGTTCAGTGATGACAGTGACTGGAGTGAAGAATGGCCTCGCGAGAAGTTCAACGATCTCCGTCGCAGTGCTCGTTACCGTGGCGAAAGCCGAGAGTTTCGCGATTCTCAAGAGCGAAACGGACGTCCAGAAGGAAAACGGCTCACGACTCGGCAGTTGGATCAGCAGCTGGAGGAATGGGCGCGGCGACAACACACGACAAAGAGAGAAGACGAAAACCGAAAATCGGCAGACGCCAAGAGGGCACTTGTCTCGCCTCACGACGGGGATAAACTGAGAGACGACACACTGGCGGGAGTGCGGGAGTCTCCGGCAGTGTCTCAGCAGGAAGATACCAGGGGGAGCCGCTCTACACCTCTGTATCGTGTGGTGCTCAGTGGGGTCGACACTTCCGTGAGCAATGCGCATTTATTCTCTATTGTTCATCAGCTGACCAGGTCCCGCCCCGAGTGTATTCGCCGCCCTGCATTAGAAACGCTAAGCCACGCTTTACAAACAGCTCAGCAGGATTTTGTGGCGCGACAGGAGGGCAAAGGGGTTCTTTCGCTGGACCTGTCACAGGAAAGCCCAAAAGTGTCGTCCTCACCCCCCCTTCCGCCACACACGTTTCGGTTGCCGTTTCTCCCTTCTCCAGAGCTCATTGCACAAACCGCTCGCTCCGTGGATGCGAGTGGAATGGGCGGGACGTTGCTTCTGGATTGGGATGCCGTAGAAAGTGCGACCGCAGCTGCCAACGCACTGAATGGCGCACAAGTGAATGGACGTTTTTTAAGTACCACAATGCTTCAGTGCTACTCGTAGCGCAATTGGGTAGCCTTTGAGCAAGGTGCAGTTGATTAGCTAAAAAAAGCAAACAAAACTGTCAATCGAAGAATGAAAAACCAACCTTCAAAAAGAGAATTTTGAAAAATGAAAAGTAATGGCCTTTGTGCTGTAACTGAAGTCCCCGCGCCTTCGCTCTAGAGATGTTTATATATATATTTTTTTTGAAACCGGAAAAAGAAACAACATTCCTTTTCTTCCTTTTATTTGTACTATTAGCCTTTGTACTGAAGAGAGTTCGCCAACAGTTCACAGGGGAAGGGATTCGAGAGTGTTCACCAAATCATTTTTAAGGATCTCTTCTAAGGCACAGGAAAAAAACTAAAAGAATATTATTTTTTTTGAGTCCAGTCTTTCTGTGAACTACGATTTCAACCATGCCGTCTGAAGTGTTGGAATCGAGGTGTAATGCGTGCAGCATTGGCGTGGATCATCTTGAAATTTTGGGTCGGCTTTTACTTGCAGTACTTCAACACTCGCTGTGGCGTTTTAACCCGGAGACACTGATAATTCGTCGCGTGAGAAAGTCCGAGCGTAGAAAGAATGATCCGAAATTGAATCTAAGTGAAACGAAATGTTCGAGTTCCCGCGCTGAACACCGTAAGAAGTCCTCCTCCGCGGAAGCTCCGAAGCTTCGCTCGCGAAGTGCTGAGGTGGCCAGGATAAACTCCGCTCCACGCAGTTCCCTTGAGAGGAGTGCGGAATTGAATCTAAGTGAAACGAAATGTTCGAGTTCCCGCGCTGAACACCGTAAGAAGTCCTCCTCCGTCGAAGCTCCGAAGCTTCGCTCGCGAAGTGCTGAGGTGGCCAGGATAAACGCAGCTCCACGCAGTTCCCTTGAGAGGAGTGCGGAATTGAATCCAAGTGAAACGAAATGTTCGAGTTCCCGCGCTGAACACCGTAAGAAGTCCTCCTCCGCGGAAGCTCCGAAGCTTCGCTCGCGAAGTGCTGAGGTGGCCAGGATAAACTCCGCTCCACGCAGCTCCCGTCGGAGTCACACCGACGAACGGCGTTCCAGCGGTGCTCCGCCAAGCCCTTGTGTGTCTGGGGGAGAAGCACGAACCCCGATGGTGGGGCTGCCTCCCCTAGCAACTGCCTCGCAGTCAACCCAACGTGGTGCGAATCGACGCCAATCCTCCTCCTCCCGACGACAAAAGGCAAGACACAGTGATAAGCGAGTGGGGCTAACATTCCTGTGCGGGCGGCTCGTTGCGGCACTAAAGCCGCAATTCAGTTCTCGAAAGGTTGTAAAGACCGCCATGTGGCTGCATCACTTCAGTAGCAATATTCCCGTGGCATTAGTTCACTTTTTGTGTGACTTGCAGCTGCAGATCTCCGCTGTTCCCATACTCTCTCGTTTTGCGTTGAATAAGAGTGGAAAGGAGGTGCTGAATTGGGAATTTTGGCGTTCGTCTGGTGAATCGGGTGATGCTTCACCGGAAGTGACCCTATGGTTTTCTCTCCGTATTTTTTTTAGTCTTCTTGCCTCCTATTTGCAGGACAATTGCTTTTTGGATAACACCCTTGTCTTAGGGCAATTGCGTAGTCGACGATATTTGAAACGCTTCACAGGGTGGGCTCTACGGGTTACTGCACACACACTGCTAGATCCCGTTTTTCTCAGTGTACTTTCTCCGTTGCTCTGTGTGCAAGTGAAGGATTTTTCAGCTGCTACCCCTCTGCGGTACACACTTCCAGGCCTTCTAAAAGGAATGGGACTCAGCGTTGTTGCGGTGTGTATTCAACATTTTATTTCCCCTGTAATCACGCATTTAATTAACCGGTCGATGGTGACAGTGTGTGAAGCAGTAGAGTATGTCTTCAAGCGACGATACGAGTACATTGATGCGGGGATCTTCTATCCAGAATCGTCTTCGGCGAGTGAAGTGGGGTCGCTTGGAGGGGACTCTGTCCGCGGAACACCACGCCGCCATCTCGTCGCGGACGACGAGGCTATCAATGCTAAACTACGACAGCAAGAGGAAGTCTATAAACAGCAAAGAGACGAACGCCGTCGATTGCGAACGGAACGGCAACTGCAGCAGGAGGCTCGCGCTGAACAGGCTATTGTTCGAGCTATTCTGTATCGAATGGCCTCTGCTTTAGTGGCTCAGTGCATTATCGAACACCCTTTACATGTTCTCAAAGAACTGCTCTTAGGTCGCGCTGTGATGCACCTGACGGGACTTTCCGTGGAGTACGACGCAGCGTCGCTTGCTTTCCCCATCACCGGCGAAGGCCTCCACGCTTACGTGGAGCATTTGAGGAGTGCTCACCGCGATGTTCCCTCGGCTATTTCTCTGCTTCGATGCGTATGGCTTGCGGGTGGAACAGAAGCATACAACATTCTGCGATGCGTGGTGGCGGAGTCGGGGGAATGGGAATCTATTAGGACTATTTCTCAGCGCGTGAACAGTTTGAACGGGGCTTCCAGTTCTGTGGTCAGTGCATCTCTCGCGTGGCACTCTTTTTTGGGGATCACCTCTCTTTACAATGGCGTCGGTTTTTCCGTGATTGACAGCACTCTCACTTTCTACATAGCCACATGGAGAAGATTAATGTCTTGAGCAAGGCATTTTTTCATATTCACTAAAAAATTACTGTATTGATATTCATTAGAGAACTAGATAGACTTCCGTGAATTAACCTACTTCAAAAATATAATTTGTGTTTCCCTTTTCGCGGATGCAATTCAACTAGAGCTAGAATGAGATATATTGCAGAAAAACATTGTTTTGTAGCTGCACCTTTTCTTTTTTTTTTTTCCTCTTCTCTTCTGTGGCCTCTATAATAATAAATATCAGATATGAAAAAGGGCGGAACACGTTCTGTGGTGACAAATCCTCCGTTCGATGCGTACATTATTCTAGATTTTGAGGCGACGTGCGATCGTAACAAGGTCATTTCTAACCAAGAGATCATTGAATTTCCGCTGGTGGTGGTGGATGCCTACCAGGCATCTGTGGCGACAGAATTTCAGCGGTACGTGCGCCCACTGGCAAATCCACAGTTATCTCCATTTTGTATGCAACTAACAGGTATTCCTCAGGAGGCCGTTAACCAGGCCAAGGAGTTCACCACTGTCATGGCAGAAGCTCTGGATTTCATACAGCGCTGCCATCTTGGCGACGGCCCCTCCGAACGAAGTTATTGCTTTGTTACCTGTGGAGACTGGGACCTGCAAATAATGCTTCCGAAACAACTCTATCTCACCAATAATACTGCTCTTCGCTCTTCTAGTAAAGCGCTGTCATTACCTTCCCACTGGAAACGCTGGTGCAATATCAAACAGTTTGTCGTCAGTGCAGAAGCCGCGGGAGCATTTCACAACGGCGACGCACCAAAATCCGCTAAAGGGTTAACGGATTTGCTAAAGGCAGTGGGCCTGAAGCAGTGCGGTAGACTTCATAGTGGACGCGATGACAGCCTGAACATCGCAGCTGTTGTGTGTGAGTTTATTCGACGAGGCTTTCCTCCGTTGCCCACATCAAACAAAAGTAATTCGTATGCTGAGATGAACTCCCGAACTCTTTCCGCTGTTCCTCACATCCCTGACAACCGCATGATGGACCTTGGCTGGTGCCCTCCGGATTTGGACCCATGGACAACTCGGGTGGAGCAGAAGCATGCTGCGCATTCCCAACGAAACGCAGGGGAAGTACCCACGGAGGACCACAAGCAAGGAAAGCAAAAAACAAAAAATCGAGTTTTAGGCCTTACTAACGGAGGTGTCCACAAGGACCCACAGGAAAAACGAGCACACTGCTTTGATGATTTGAGCTCTCCTGCTGCTCCCGAACGTTGCTTTGTCAGCGTACGAACGGATGCCAACCTCGTGAATGCAGCACTGGAACCGTTTCTATGTAACTTACAGTCAAGCGGGGGTACAGTGAATGAAGTGGCTCTCTCTAAGGCTCTGTCCCGCATTCTGCGTCACAGTGCCGACCTGCATCATATTCCCATTTCTGTTAACGGATTCGTTAAGATTTTGGATCTTTTGGGAAACCGAGCCTTTCCGTTTCGAAATAAGCCCCAAGATCAAGTCGTGGCTCAGATTTACCAAGCGGTCTGCAATTCGGACAAGCAACGATTTACACTGGGTGTCAGTGCTCTCGATTCCACAACGCTATATATTAGAGCGAATCAAGGCCACAGTCTCCAGGGAATCGAAGTCGAGATGAAACGCATTGTGTCTCCTGAAGAGGCCCCCGTTGCCATTCACGGAACCAACTTCGCTGCTTGGAAGAAAATACAGGAGTGTGGATATCTTTCCACCATGAACCGCCTCCACATTCACTTTGCGAAAGGACTTCCCAAGGAAGCAGGTGTGATCAGTGGCATGCGACGAAGTGCTTGTGTTCACTTGTATCTGGATGTGGCAAAGGTTCTGAAGGATGAGGTTTTGCTTTTCAAGAGCTCTAATGAAGTTATTCTGACACCCGGAGTAGGGAATTCTAGACAGCTACCACTTGATTATATTAAGGAGGTTAAAATAATAAACAAGCCCTACCAATGAGCGTTCTCCTAGTGTTCCTGACTAAAAAATGGTAGCAGTGTTTTAAATGGGATATATATATATATATATAATATTTTTTCTTGTTTTGTTTGCTGAACGAATTCCTAACAATTACTAACAATTCTTTACTATACAATTCCATTCCATCGCTTCCATACCACAATTACCGTATTTGATGAACGCACGCACCAGCAAGTTTAACTTGTTTCGTTTTCATTCAGTAACAAAGTCGTTTTCAAAATGGTCAGTGCTTTATGAAGCAGGCAAAGATCTTTTCAGGACTGCAGGGGATTTTTTTTTTTTTTCCGTAAAGATCCAAACCACAGGAAAAAACTTTTGTTTTATTTGACGTTCTCGCAAATACTGAAGGTGAAAGTGCTCCAGGGTGTCCGTTATCCATTTATTGCGGTTATTCTCGTACTTTTTTTTCCTCTACACATAAATTCTGATAATAGTGTTGTTTTTTGCATTTTTTGCTTGTCTTCGGTAGTATTAAGTTGGCTTGAACAACATCAACACAAAAAAATGAGGAAAAAAGTTCATTTTTCAGACAGTTCTTCTGAAGATGAACTCGCGCACGATCTCGAGAGCGCCGCTGAAAGAGAGCGACAGAAGAACCCGCATGGCTTTCGGCTTTCTTCCTTCAATGGGAAAAGAAAAGAGCCGGAGAGCTCTTCGAAGCAGTTGTTTTCTAGCAGCTCGGATGATGAGAACGATGGAGAGGAGGTTTTGAAAGATAGCCCCCAAAAGAGTGGAATACGTATCAACAAAGCCTACGCGGAGAAGTACGACCAAGTGAAACGGCAGAAGGAACTCCACAGCTTAACTAGTAAGTACGGGAAACACCTCCCCTCGGAAGACAGTGAGGAGGAGATTGAGGAGGACGACGATGCGGTACTTCTCACCTCAGAGAAAGAGCTCTCCTTCGCAAAGGCACTGTACGCTGCGCGACATCCCAAAGCCGCCGTGAACGAGCCTTTTTTCTCTTCCCCGGATGAACAACTGGCATACAATACGCGTGTTTTTCAATCTGAAATTGAAAAGAAGAAGAAGCGAAAGCAGCACACCTTGGCAGCGGAGTTCCAGCGCGCTGTGGTGGCGGCAGCTGACGGCAATTTACCCGATGATTTGGACACCGTTGACAACTCTTCTGGATCCAAAAGACTAGCCCCACGAACCGCAAAGGAGAAGGCTCTACGTGATGCCTTTCTGAAGAGTGCCGAGGATGTGACGGACTTCACTGCACATAAAAAGACGGACGCTGAAGATGTGGACCATAATGATGCGAGCCATTCGGACAGCCCTTCAAAGGAAGAGGCACGGCGGCTGCTGGAGCAGGCATTTGATAGCGCAGAGAAGGAGAACGACGATGAAGCATTCATCAAGAGTTATTTTATGAACGAGCTCTGGCGAAGGGATAATGAGGATGAGGAAGGGTTGGACTACAAGGCTCTGGCAGAGGCAGAGGAGCAAGATCTGTTTTACGACGATGCTGAAGTGTGGGAGCACGAGTTTCAAGAGAAGAAATACCGCCACGAGGAAAATTTAGAAGAGGCGAGCCACATCCAGACATTCCCTCGACCTGTGGGGGAGGCCACAGAAGGGCTACTGCGAAAGCAGGATTCGTCTAGGAAGGATGCTCGTCAACGCCGTCTTCAACGCATTACAGAAGCTCGAAAGCAACAAGTTGAAGAATTAAAGCGATTAAAGCATTTGAAGAAACAAGAGATAGAGAATCAACGTGCCCTCATTGCATCCGTCTCTGGTTTGTCCAAGAAATCGTGTGGCCTAGGAAATGAGTTGAGTGATGAAGATGAAGCTCTTGCACGTCTCAAGGAAGTGTGGAGTGAGAAAGATTTTGATGCTCCATTTGACCCTGAGGAGTTCGATCGAAAGATGGGCCAAATATTCAATGAGGAGTATTACAAAAAAGAAAATGTGGATCAAGATGAAATGCAATTCATGGAAGCCGAACTCGATGGAACCGATGACGAGGACCGTGAAGAGCAGCTTCGCGCTGTTCTGAGAGAGCCGGATCTCTTCCACACCGAATCACTGGACGAAGCGAAGAAGCGTGCAACATCAAGCAAAGACGACGGGCTGATCACTTCTATCCCTGAAAGTGCTTCACCAGAATTCGATGATACTGTAGCCTTGTTGTATCCGTCCTCTACTTTGGAGCGCATGCAGTCTGCTGTTTTTGACGAACGGAGAAGCCCGAACGATAGGGCTGATGGGAATGAGGAAATGCTCAGCAAACTAACGCGTGAACTTCGAGAGAAGGAGGACGCGTACTACCACCTGCACTATGAGGCGGATGGGTCTATGCCGTTTCGATATCGCTCTGTTCCTGCGGAAGACTTCACATTGTCGGTTGAGGAGATACTCGCTCGAGATGATCGCCAGCTCAACATGATAGCTCCAATGAATTGCTATGCGGCGTACTTGGATAAATTTAGCAATGAAAGAGACCGCCGAAGGATTGAAAGTCGGAGCCAACGAGGGTTTAGGGAGATCCACACAGAACGGCGATCCAGGCGATATGGTGATGTCAGCAAAACCGTCATCCTGGACGACAGTATTTCAGAGAAAGACGGGATGGAGATTGCTCGGAGACTTGAAAAGCGACTTGCCGAGGAGGGGGCCAGTGGCGCTCCCTCCAAGCGCTATCGAATAGACGCGCCGCCCATAAAAACAGATATCAATAAGATAAAACAGCACCGTCATGCAGACAAGAAAAAATAGAATCCCAAACGTGTAAGTGTTAGCCTTCAAAAATTTATAATGTACGCCATTTAATGAATCGATTAATAAAAATAAATTTAATGAATTAATTGTTCGATTGTTGTTGGTTCGCTAATTGTAAGCTCTACTTTTTCGGGCTGGTTATTACTTCGTGCTTGTTTATGGGTCCCTTGCAGCACTGGCGCTTACTTCTCTTTTTTTCGTATCTTTCTCGCTCATTACACACCACCGAAGAAGCTGCAAGAAATCCTTTCTCGCCGTTTACAGAAATTTACACATTAACTTTTAGGATTATTACAGTTACTTCCTGATCGCATCCATGAATACAAGTATTTCTAAAACTCCCGTCGGAATGCCCAAGAAGAGTGTCCCGCATTTGGGCTCATCGGAGCGCCAGAGAGGGAGTCTATCACTCAGTAATTCAATGGACGGTCTCTCGGTGACTCAGTCGCCCCGCCACCGTTTGTCTGCGGGCAGCAGCCACCCTGTGACGCCTTCAGTGCAACGGAAGCGCTGGCGGGAGGAAAGCAGCGAGGAGAAGGATGAGCTGTGGGAAGCGTGTGGTACACCGCCAACGGTCCCACGGCAACGAGAGACCATGAAGACCAGCCGTGAAGTCCACACACCTGTTCGTAAGTTGCGTCTCAGTGGATCGGTAGAGCAGACGCCACCGTCGCAGTTGCTGAGTCAGCTGATGCACGGCGAGGAACCGTCCGAAGGCGAGTGGGCACGTCTCTCGGGAGCTCTCGCGCATCATGACCGGTCTCTTGGGGATCTGCTTCGACATACCGCAACAACCGCCTCCAGAGAAGTCACTCTCAAGAGCGGATACGACCTCCCCAGCCCTTCCACTCCGCTCTGGGATGTGGAGAGCGTGACCTACCCTAATCAAAGCACTCCGGGCCACTCGCAAATCGTGGAGCTAATCACAGAATCTCAAACAAGTGAAGCGCAACACACCAATGTTAGAGACGCACAGTTGTGCGATGGTGCTTCAGCCACTCAATTAGGTCTGGAACTCGACTCCGTTAACACCTCAAGCGGATCACTTAACCGTTCACTTCATTTTAGTATCCAAGAGGACCAAGAAAGCTTCTACAGAAAAACTCGGGAGTTCTTTGCCTTCATTGATTCACGACCCTTACTATGCGTATCTCCTGGCTCACCCTTTAACAAAAGAGGAACGCCTTCGGCCACTAAATTTGAAGCTATCATCTCCAACGTCAAGAAGGCAATCCGAACTTCCAGTGGATCCAGAAATAGAGTGCAAAATTAGTGTCGCATGTATGGCTTGTGGTCTTCCTCTCACTACCGTTATAATCTATTTCCCGTTCTCAGTACCGCAACAGATCTGAAGAATGTTAGACTACCACTACGATCCGAGTAAATCTGTGCTATGAACTGTTTTATTTCCTTTTACTCCTTTTAGAGATCCTAAACATTTTATTAGGTCCACTCTTTAGACCTTAAACTTTCAATTTTTTCAGAGCCTACCGCCTACATCTTAAGGTGCTTTTTTACTTGTGTCCGAGTTTGTACTTTTTCAGAAGTTATTCTACTTAAGTAACCGCCAAAAGTGGATACAAACTATAAGCGATAAACTTTCGGTCTATGCCTGCTGATTTCTGTTCATTTTCTCATCACGTGCTTTTTTTGTTTCCCTTTCTCTCAATGTTTTTTTCTTAATATTTTTTAATTAATCTGTGACAAAAACAAAAAGAAAAAAAAAGTCCGCCGTCTTTGGCTAATTTTATCTAACTAAAATTGTTTTCACCAAACCATGAAGTACACCTATTCTCGAATGTTCATTCTCGTACTTATAATGGCTGCTTTTTATCACAGCGGTGGGTGTGCAGGTAATGACATGCAGGCCCTTGACGACTACAGTTTAATGAACTTGGAAGAGCTGAAGGAGAAGCTCAGTGAGATGAACGACAAGAAAATTAATACGAAGAAGTTTAAAACCCGAGAAGAAGTGATCTCCGCTATTCATGATACTGTGAAGCGAAAGAAGGACGCGGCGGAGTTCGAAGTGCTGGTCAATGCAGCGGTAAAAAGGCGGGATGAAGGGGATGCGGATCACTTGCACAGCGTCCATATTCAAGCGGATGGCCGAAATATGGGAAAAGTCAATCAGTATTTGAAGGATTTCAGGGACAGTTTGCCAAATTATGACGATTTAGAGTTCACAACGGAGAAGTTTGCTGCGTCCCCTACCCGTGGCGGTTCCATTACGAACTATGTATTTTACGGTGTCCTCTTCTTTGCCTTAGTGGGTGACCAATTTCCTTTTCCGCCGGCGATAACTGGATTTTTGCGTCGACACCGAAATTTGCTCATATCGTCGGTCACCATGCTGTCTCTCACTAGAATGAGCAGCTCAGTGACTTCGACTTTCGAGGTGTATATAGACGATAGGCTGATCTTCTCAGGAATATCTAGGGGGTACCCACCCACTGGCGAAGAGTTTCGTCGAATCCTTCTTCAAGAAACACTTTTTAGGGATTATCCGTAAAGGCTACTATAAATGGTACTTGTGTCTCCGTTCGTTAAGATAATTTTTCGGTATATCGCTAATCATGAAATTACATTTACTTTGAGTCTCCGATTCCCTCGTTTCTAATATTTTCTGGATCAAATGAAATGGATGCATTGGCTCTGTTTTTGGTATTTCTTTATTTTTTCTTTTAAACTCGTGTTTTGTTATGTATTTTCTAGAACCGCCTCAATGCGCAGGAGGGTCCGTTTAACCATTATTCTGGCTCTGTTGCTCTGTGCAGTGGTGGCCTCGGCTCAGGACACGCAGCACCCTTCCGATGCTCGATTCTCCATGCTTGAGGAAAGTGATCTCCGACAAATATGGTTTGAGAAAACAAAGGGTAGGGTTTCAATCCAGCCGCTACAATCTCGTGAGAGCCTTATTCAAGCCATAAAAAAAGAAGAGGCACGGGAAGAGGAAACAAAGAGCCTTAAAGCTAGAATTGAAAGAGCATTGGAGAAAATTCCTGCAAGGGAAACATATCGTATCAAGTTTCTTTTCTGTTCTGGTTGAGGGTATTTGAAATACTATGAGGAAATGAAGTATGAACTTCAACACGTACTTCCTTCAGCGAGACGGTTTATCTACTCTGGCGATACGTATCCTGTACCACTCCCGCGGATGCTGCTGAGTACTCTGACGACCATAACATTTGTCTGTACCGTTTTTCTATACTTTTGGGGCCGTCAAATGACTTTTCTTCCTGATTCGGTGCGAGCGTATGTTGCGTCAAACGGCGGGTCCGTGCTTGCTGGTGGGGTAATGTTGTTTATGCTTGGCAACGCTCTGCGCCAAACTGGTGCGTTTGAGGTCTACGTTAACGAAACTAAAATTTTCTCGAAATTGGAAACCGGGGAGGTTCCCTCCGTGGATGAGCTCCTCCATCGGATTCTGCAGCACACGATCCTACGCTACGAACAGCAGTAAGTGATTTCAACAGCATAACAAAACCTTAAAGCAATCGCTTTTGGATACGCTTAAACAACAACAATTTTCCGAATAGTATTTCTAAATCCTTTATGACACGGCTCATTCTTTTTTCACTTCTTTTGCTCCAGTAGTGCTTAGAACTTTTTCCTGTGTGTTCTTCGATGCCACTGGCCCCTTAAACTACAATTCCTCTATTTCATGACGAGGTGAAGGGAAACGTTTATCGTCCTTCACATCTGATTCTACTGAAGCTTCCGGGAGATACAGCAACTAAACAATTGAGAAATAACAGAAGCCCATCACGTTTTCACTGGAATCTCGCGAAGTGACTTAACGAGAATGCTTCTTTTTATTCCTTCGTTGAGACAGAGGACAGAACAAACAATATGAAAAACATTTCCAGTTCCTTTCTTCACATATCTGACACATTAAATTCTTATCTATTTCTTTTTTTTTTTTTTGCACAGCACAGGAAGCCGTAACGAGTAAAGCACACAAGAATGCCTTCTAACGAGGATCCGCCCCATAGAAACGCATAGATATCATTTTTAGTGCCCTGTTGGCGTGTGAGATGAACAACTCGCCTACCACCGCTGCTGTTACCGCCTTTACGTTCTGCATCATTCCGGCCCACACTATGAGATCAATGGCTGGCGAGTTTGACAATGAGTGCATTGCTGTTGCAGCAATGCTTGCGACTTTTTACTTCTGGGTGCGTTCGC